>VYZX01024595.1:188967-240077 GCA_013401335.1 Brachypteracias leptosomus
GGGCGGCGGCCGGCCCCCGCCCACCCGCGCCGCGCCCGCCCCGCCGGCAACTTCGGGCGCGCCGCGCTCCCCTCTGCTTCTCTTTTATTTCCCCTCTTCTCCTTTTCATCTCCTTTTTCCTTCCACTTTTTCTCTCCTTTTTCCTTCCACTTTTTCTCTCCTTTTTCTGTCCCCTTTTCTTTCCCTTCCCGTTCCTTTCTCTTCTTCCTTTCCTTTTTCCTCTCCTTTTGATTTATTTTTCATTTCCCTTTCCTTTTCCTTTCCTATTTCCTTTCCCTTTTTCCTCTCCTTTTTCCATTGCCTTGCCTTTTCCTCTGCTTTTCCTTTTCCCATTTCATACTTTTTTCTTTCTTTTCCTTCTCTTTATCTCTTTCCCTTTTCTTTTTTTCTCCTTTTTATTTTCTTTCTCCTTTTACTTTTTTTGTCCTTTTTCTTTCCTGTCTCTTTTTTTGTTTTCCCCTCCTTTTTCTTTTTTCTTCGTTTCCTTTTTCTTTTTTTCTCCCTCTTTTTCCTTTTATCTCTCATTTTATCTTTTTTTTCCCCCTCTCATCATATTTTTTCTCTCTTTCTCTCCCCTTTCTCATCTCTCTCTTTCTGTATTTTCTCATCCCCCGCTCCCTCTCTTTTTTATTTCTTCTTGCTTGCTTGCTCTCCTGCTTTATTTCCCCCTTTTCCCTCGTGCTCTCTCTCCCTCCCTGTGTCTCTGTGCCCCTGGAAAGACTCCGGGGAGCGGAGACGCTGCCGTCCGTGCCAGGCCTGCCCCATGCGGGGGCAGCGGGCCGGTGGCGGGCGACGCGGCCTGACTCGACCTTCTCCACACGGTTATGGACCCGCGTGGGTGCCCCCACACCCTCCGCACGCCTGAACTGCGTGTTCGTTCCGCCGGGCCTCGGCCACTGTCCGCTGTTGTACATCCAGGCCCGCGGTAACAAGCCCCACCGACGCTTGTCCCCAGCGCCCCCGGCTGCTCATGGCGCTGCCCGTCCCCTGAGGCTGGAAGAAAAAAAATCCCCTGTGGCCCTTTCAGAGAGTCCCACGGAGAGAAGAGCGGTGCAGAATCACCGTAAACAATTTTTACCCTATGCTGTCTGCTCCCGAGTGCGTGTGCCTGTGGGGAACTCTGTTTCCTCGAGTGTGGAAAAAGAGACCAGGGTAGAAATTCTTTGGGGGTTTTTTGTTCTTTTTTTTTTTTTTTTTTTGGGGGGGGGGGTGGTGTAATTACATATCTTAGATAAAGCGGAAGCATTTTGATCCTCGAACTGCGATGTTTTTCTTCTATTTCTAAATATCCCCCGTTGCTCGGAATTGTTTTAGTTTAATTTACAAAGCCACGGAAAAACACACTTGGAGAAGGGGCAGCATCTCGCCTCGCCGTAACTTTTGCACAGCCACAAAAACTTCGCCTACGAAAAGCTCACTTTAAGTCTCAGAGTTTGGCTCTTTTTTTGTTTTCTTTCGCAAATATTCTAAAAGTAAACCCCCAAAAGTTCTTTACTGCCAGCTTCAGTGGAACAAGCGAGCGCTCGGCAGCGGCAGCCCCGTAGCGCCGGTCTCGCAGCCCCAGGCGCGCCGGGGCTCGTCTCGGGTAGCGGGCGTGTGGAGGGGGGAGCTTGTCTCTGGAAGAGACCCATTCGCATTTTGATTGTGAGGAGAAAAATTAAACTGGTTTTAGAAGCGTAGAAGCAGGAGCAGGGCGGACCCCTGTGTGGGCAGCACCCAGGGGAGCTGCTTTTCCTCCCGCCTGCAGGAAGGGATGGTGTGGAGGCCGGGGCCTGCACCGATGTGGCTGGGGCGGGGGGGGGACAGGGGTTCCCCCCGTCCCTCCAGACCTGTTCCTCCTCCCCGGAGAGCCCCGAGGGGGCTTTGCGAGGGAGGCCACCGGCAGCCGCGGCAGCTTCAGCCGCAGGTCCGCGCTGGCGGCGGAGGAGACCGGGGCCCGTGCCCACAGGGACGGATCCAGCCTCCCTGCGCCTGCTCCTGCAGTGTGGCCCCCGCCGCGGTACCGCTGGGGCTGCTGCGGGCAGCCGGCGATGCCGGTGCCGTGCCCAGCACCACCCGCTCGGCCGCTCGCCGATAGAGGCAACCAGCTGCTCAGTCGCTCGGCGCCGCCTTCCCGCACAAAGCGGGGGTTCAGCCCCCAGCGCCTCTGGGGTTGTTCCCTAGGGAAAGCAAAACAAAACAGTCTCTCCCGCACAAACCGCTGCTTCTTTCTTCCTTCTGTAATGCACGGATGGCATCCGGAAAAAGAGCGTTCATTTGGGGGCCGCGTCGTGCAACTTCTTTCCTAAAAATAGTATCACAGGTGAGATGGCGCCAATGGGGGTGACCCGTGCTTGAGAAATCGTTCGGATTCAAAAGCAGCCGTCAACATTACTGCCTTTATGCGTCTTTAATACCTGCCACCCAGAAATATATGAAAAGTTTGATATTTAATTCCTTTTCCATAACCGGATTTCTGTTTCTCCGAAGCACAGTAGGCAGGCGAAGTTACTCCGATGGCAGTCGGGGGCTGGGCTGTGCCGCTCAGCAGCGGGTGGAGGGCATCGTGAGCACCCGAGGCAGCGGTGAGAGCAAAACCCACCCCAATAACAAACTTCGCTGACGGAGTGAGCCTGAAAACCGCTCCTCCGAGGTCAAACTGCTCCTTGAGCACTGACCGGGTCCGCTGCAGCCGGAGTTGCTCGTTAATACCTGGCTGCATTTCGTTAATTTCACTGTGTCTCGTCATAAGCGCTTCACCGCCTCATTGCAGATAAAGCAACTACCAAGTTAAATAATGAGAGTGAGTAGCCGCGGAGCCCGCAGAGAGGTGCGGGCGAAGAGAAGGAGCGAGCATCTGGGAAGGGACCGGGGCAGCGGAGGGCACGGGCCGGGCAGCCACCCGAAAGAGGCAAAGCCGGCAGAGAAGAGCAGCTCCTGCGGAAACCCCCGGGCCCTGGGGATGGAGCCCCCGGATGGGGTTGGGGCAGTGAGGGACCAAGGGCTGGAGGAGGCAGAGGGCCAGGGCCAGTGGCAGGGACGGACTGGAGGTGCGGTGGAAACGCCGGTCACACGCAACAGAGGCGATGAAGTGACGAATTAAGAGGTACACAGAAGGAGGGCTGTCAGGAAAAGCCATAGTTACTCGTTTGCTCGTTCGAGGTGAAGGAAGAACGAGTGCTGGAGCAGCTGCCCCTCTGAAACTCATGTTGGCTTGGGACGGTCCCCGCATATCAGAAAGGGAGAAAAAAAACCCCAAAACCCAACAAATCAAACGTGAGAACATCTAAAACTAATAGGTCCTAACTGTTTTGACATAGAAACATAGAATTGTTTGGTTAGAGATCTTTTAGATCATCAAGTCTAACCATCAACCTAGCACTACCAAGTCACCACTAAACCAAGTCCCTCAGCACCACACAGCAGGGTCAGATATTCTTCCAGCTGATGGGACATGGACCCGAACTGCAGTTTGCTGCACCTTGCTGTCTGCAATGTCCAGCTGTGCCCAGGGTAGTGCCTCCAAGGGAGGGTTGGCTCGGCTATGTCCTACCCAGGGCTCTTCAGCCCTCCAGCAGTGGGGAGAGGTGCTAGGAATCCCATCTTGATCCAACAGTTGCCCTGGGAATTCATCATGACCAGGAGACGGGTCTGTCTGAACTAAATCAAGTAATCTCTTAATTTAGCAGATAAAATGCCTTGCCATTACCGTATGTTCTTCACTGCAAGCAAGCAGTCAGTTACGTTCTTAAAGTGGTGGATAAATGTTTAGACACCTTTTTGTTGTAACAGCATTGTGAAGCTACTGAATCATTTGTTGTCTGCCCTCCATGGTAGAAAGGAACTGAGCCAGGAAAGCCTGATGTTCTTCTGGGTGCTAATTCCAACTCTTAATCAAGATCTGATTACTAAAAAGGAAGACAGAGCATAAAAATGCTATAAAGATTTTAAATTTTTCTATTTTGCCATATTTCACACTGCAAATGTGTCCATTATGGCATTCGCTCTAGCAGAAAAATTGTGATGTTGTTGCAAGATTCCCTACAGCAGAGCTCCTGCCAATGATGATGAATAATCTGGGTCCATATGCTAGCTCTATACAGCTCTATAGTACCAGCAGGCTCTCATTCTCTTTCTGCTTCCTCAAAAACATGGAATATCTGAAGAACAGTAAAAGCTAATTAAAAATAGTGAATAGGTTAATCAGACTCAGTCTTATATTTATCTAATGCAGAGCACTGATTCTTTAGTGATGTAGCTTTGAGGCATTACCATGAGCCAAGAAAATGAATCAGACATTTAATGGAGATGTGGAAACGGAAATTTCTTGTAAGACTACAAAATCACAAGCCAATAATACACTAAAATATAATAAAGTTATCATTAAAATTCCATGCATGAAATGCCATCACCTGTGTCTTCTCTCACTAGGCAATAAACCAAGGCAAAGCTGGCCAGAAAATTTGTCAGGAGCCAGGCCTTTGGACACATCTCACCTGGATTTTAGCATTCTTGTCCCAGAGCGTCTGCCTGCAGACCTCTGCTGAAAGCCAAAGGCAGAGGCATCACTTTGTGAGTGATCCCACTACAGACCCCTTGCTTTGCTCCTCAGAGAGCCAAGAGCCATGGAATACTGCAGGCTCTAGTTGAGGAGGTGTCCTGGAGACATCAGCCTAGGAGTGATATTGCTTTGTATTATTTCTTTGGTCTGACCATGCAGGAATGGTTTCTGAGGGTAACAGCTTCCCCTTTCCAGCTGGTGGTGGATGCTGTGAGCTCTGTCTTCCCCAGACTTCTGAGGACACACTCATGTTACTTTGCTGCTCTAACGCTATGGTCCTCAGATCCTGGACGAATTTCTGTTTCCATTTAAACTGAAGTGTATCCAGAATAACTGGAAACAGAGGCTGAGACTGAATGGAAACAGGACCTGTTTGTTGTCAGCTGCAAGGACAAGGAGGGTGTTTACAGCCACCTCAGTTGCCATTTCAATATTTCTTTTGCTTTTCTTAAATGAGATGTTCCAGCATTTTCTGTATCCTCAGTAAGGCAAAATATTTTTCTCCTTTCTGGGACATTGAAAATATTTGATGCTGCAGCAGAGTAGTTACACTTACTTTTGATTTGTGATTGTTGGTCCAGCCTGACCCCTGCTGGGGGAAAGCCAAGAGGAGAGGATTACAAGTGTACAGTGTCCATCTGTCCGGGATCCACAGGTTCACCAGAGATCATTCCTGGTGCAGTCCTGCTCCAAACCCCTCTCCCACCCCCACACCCATGCCCTGCTCAGGCTCTGCCCTCACTGCACACTCTCCTCTCAACAGTACAAGCCTTACCTGAAGTTTGTCCAGTTTACATCTCCAAAGACTGACCACCACCTCTACTGTTATGCCATGGTGTGGAAGCAACATATATCTATGTAATGTGCCCACAGGGATCTGCTGCAGGTGTGCCCAGTACTCTGCTGGCATCCTGGCTCTGAAACCCTGCTAGCAATAGCTGTGTGGCATTACTGATTACCAGGTCTCTATTTATCTTTGTTAGTGCACAACAGATTTTTCAACATTGCCATGTTTGTCTACTCCTGCGTGGTGCTACTGAGAGTTGCAGCTAGCACAGATGTGCCCATGATGCAACAGCATTCAGACAAAGTATTTCTCTCTAGCCACGTGCTTGTGAAGAACTGCAGTCCTTGGGGTCAGGATGGCCCTTCTTTCCACTGGAAATGAGAGCAGAAGCACTGGGGGCAGCTGCTGTCTCTGCCCACCTCAGTCTGCAGCATGATTGCTTTGGAGTGGCCTGCTCCATTTCCAGGTGAGCTTGGGGAACCCCATGAGGACTGGACATGTGGCTGAACAAACACAGGCAAGGAAACTATTTTAGAAACTTGATATTAGCAGTTATGCCAAAATGTACGTGTTGTAGATCAGAAGTGTAGCAGCAGGGACAGGGAGCACTGGTGCTCCATCTCATTTCTTTGCCAAAGGTCTGTGAAGGTGCCACCCTCCCGAAGTTACCTTCCTTTTTCTTTCCATTCTACATTGCTGCACAGAAATGTCCTGCTGTGCAGTGTGTGTGTGTGTATGAGGTGTGGATAAAGACACCAACTTAGACCTGATGGAAATTCACCCATCGTCCCCTGGCTCCAGTTAGCCAGTTGAGCCAGCCAAGCACATGCAGGACAGTGAGTGACTCCACAGCTGCAGTTTTTGGATATGGGTCCAGGCACTACCCTGGCCTTCATGGGAGTGCTTTCTTGATGTGGGTAACCAGGAATTCTGTAAGGCTAACACTAATGTCTGGCTTTACTTTCATTTCACATTAATAGCAAAAATGTATGGAAATTTAACTGGCATAGCTGGAGCTTTTATATAGTTTCTTTCACTCTGTGAGACCAATATATGTACAGTAGGCCATTGCTGACTATCGATCTTTAAGCAGCCCCCATGGAAATCAGCAGAGAGAGCTTTGCTTAGAAATTGTTGGCACAGGGTGGTCCAGTGTCAGGGAACTGGAAATCGTTAAATTGATGATCTAAATGGAGATGGGAGGGAGAAAGCAGCAGCAGTAGCTATCATTATGTGCATATTTTTATGATTTTTAGAAAATCATATTTCAGCATTTTCCATCACATCGAAGGCTGCATTGATCAGCAGATTCAGACTACATCATACAGAAAATGTCTGGGGTGGTGTTCCTCGTAACCCAACTTTAGGAAAAGATCTTGCTTGCTTCCTTTCAGTGTAACAACACGTCGAGGCGCACCAGCGGTGTGCAGGCGCAGGAAGCTCCCAGGGAGCAGGGCCGGGACTCGGCGTGTCCAGGGAAGCCCGAGCGGTTCACCGGGAGCCGGCGGGTCCCTCGGGCTGCAGCCAGGAGGCAGAGCCGTGCTCGCTCCCGCAGCTCCACCTAGCGAGGAGCGCTCCCCACCGCTGAAACCGCCGCGCTGTGGCCGCAGGGCAAGGCAGGTCCTCCCTGTCTTCCCAGTCCTGGTCTCACCAGCCCAGATCAGGGGTCCGGCAGAGGCGAGCTCTCCTCCGGCCCCACAGCGGCCATAAACACCTGAAGCAGCCGGCTCTCCTGGGCGAGCCCCTCGAGGAGCAAGGCTGGAAGAGAGAAGCTCTTCTCAGGGAAGAGCACGAGGAATGAAGCAGAAACTTAATGCTTTCAGCCTCTTTCTTACAGCCTTCTGACACCTCAACTGGTCTACAGGGGTAATGAACTTTATCTGAACTGCCACCTTTAAGATCTTTGCTTATGAATTACCGTAACACACTCAGGGCACATCAAGCTTTCCTTGCTCCAAGCCCCTTGCCTCACTTGTTCTCTAAACCCAGGCAGCCTCAGCAAGGCCCTGCTGTCTTGTTCATGCTGGTCCTGGCCTGACACAAACCAGTGAGGGAAGGACAAGTGGCTGGTTAGTCTCAGTGTGTGGGAAATATGATCTGCCTGGGCCAGACCCCCTGCTTGCTTCGTAACTTTTATACTTTGTAATGATACAAATAGATTTGTATCTTCCCTTATTATATTCTAAGAATTGTGAAGAACATGATACTTCTGCCTGCCCCCTGCCAGCAGAGGCTGCTGTGCAGTAATGGAAGGGGCAAGAGCGTCTCTTCTTGGGTGGGGCCACGGCTGTAGGCTGCACCATTGCTTTCGGTGTGCACCATTGCTTTCCTTGGGATTTGCTGGAGCAGAGCAGCCTGGCAGCACCTGAGCAGCAGGAAGGAGTTACTGCAGCCCTGCAAGCTACAAGTCACCTTACTGGCCCAAACAACAGCACGGGGTTTTGTTACAGGAGCTGCAAGCACTATGCCATCAAGTGCTGAGTGGCATCTTCAGAGGCCTCAGAAGATGTGGTGGCTTCTGCCAGGCTCAGCCGCATTCTCCAGGGAAGAGGATGAAGTGCCTTGCATGACAGAAATGGCAGGTCTGCAGCCAGTCAGGGCTGCCAGGCTGGCCCTGTGGCTGTAGGGAAGCATAGGATGTCTGGATCTGCTCTGGGATGGGGAAGGCAGGGAGAATACTGTGGAGCCTGAAAGACTGACGGCCAGATTTTTCTGTAATAAGTTGAAACCTTTGGAGAGGAGGGTTGTTCAGGGGTTTGTTTTTTCCCTGTACTTTCCTCTTTCTAGAGAAGGACAGGAGATGCAGACTGCTAAAAAGCCTGCAGCGAGAGGAAACAATTTCCTACTGTGAGAGTTTGAATCCAACTTCCCACCTCAGTTTGCAGTGGCATTACCAAGGTCTCCTGGGATAAAATATATTCTCATTTCTTCCCCCAGAGAGGAAGCCAGAGAGGTTGTGGGGTCTTGTTCTCTGGAGACATTCAAAACTCACCTGGACATGTTCCTGTGTGACCTGATCTAGGTGATCCTGCTCCGGCAGGGGGGTTGGACTAGATGATCTTTCGAGGTCCCTTCCAATCCCTAACATTCTGTGATTCTGTGATTTTTCGTCAGGTTTCTCAGTCATCTCTATTGGCTCCTGCCTCTGTTCGCATTCACACTTTCCTTCTCATCTGTCATATCCAGTGTTGTCAATTGGAGCCATGTTCTGCAGCTTGCATGAGCTTCTAGTGGTACTGGGGACAGGACAGCAGGGAATGCTTGGCTGCAGTAAGATACCCAGGGGCTTTGTCTCTTCCACTTCCAGGCATGTTCTTGATGCTTTGCTATTTTGAAATAATTTCTTCCAGTACAAGCTTTGATTAGTTGTCATGGTGGCATGAAAGATGATGTTCAGAAAGCACCTTCTGAGTGCGTTGGTACAGCAGCTGGCTCAAAGTGAGTTTTCTTATATTGACAAATGGCGAACTTCTTTAGTTTGCAATTGCATGAAAAAAAAATGGATCAAAGAGTGAGTGAGTGAGAGTGAAGATATAGTTCTGGATTTCTTTCTCATGTTTTAGTTTTGCACTGCAGACTTCAGGTAAGCAGGCAGCCATCTGGCGCAACAGTAGAAGCAGCAGAAATCCACTTGCTGTGGTGGCTCTCCATTCTCACTTCAGCTCTTGGTCTTCTGGCAGTACCTGACTGAGGACCAACCCATTTGGTTAGAGCCCCAAAGGGAGCTAAAAATGATAAGAAGCAGAACTGGTGCCTCTTTTGGGGAACCAGTACCCAATCCTTCTGATATTTCAGATTCCTCCTTCACCATGATCTCAGCATAAGGTAGCCAGACAGGTGAGAGATAATAGGCTGATTGACCCCAGCTTTCTTGGTCCATTTAGCATACAGAGCATGTCTCTAGAAGAAGCTGTCTGTTCAGGATCAGGTGCTTTTCCAATAAATCTGGCACCTCCAGGTAAGAAAAAGGGGTATAGGAAGAACTTGCTGCCAGCTGCCCCCATGTGTGCTGGTGACCTGAGAGAAGTGAGACCATGAACAGGAATGCTGTGACACACATCCAGAAGTCACCAGTCAAGATTTGCTGAAAGGTTATCAATAATAATCCTGAAAACTTAAGAAAGAGAAGAAGCCTTGAATCTGTTTTGTAGCTCATGTTTTCTTGGTTCTTTTTAGGCTAGAGGAAGACACTTCTCTCAACCTGTATTCCCCTAGTAAGGAGCTCAGGATCTCATGTAAAGTGGTTCCAGTCCACAGAGTGTGAAGAAAAATGGCAAAGATGCCAAAGGCATAACCATTTAGTAATTTCTAGTGTATTTTTATGACTATTCCCCTAGAAGATAACTCTCAGACAATCCACCTAAGTGAATATGTAGGAGCACCTCTGTAAAGCACAAGATGTACTTCAATCTGAAGACTACCACAACAAAATGGCAGCAGACCAGGACTTTACAGGGCAGGCTTTCCAGATCGTGACTGTAATACTTGGCTTAATTGCATCCTGCCGACTGCTCTCCACTTATAAAATACACTCTGAGCATGCTATAATGCTTTGCCTGTCCCTTGAGGTAAGATAGTAGGATGGTATTGCTGGCAAAACAGAGTGATATTTCATAAACTGCTAAAAATCAATGGTGATAAGCCTGCTCATACCTTAGATGAACTTTTCTTATGAACTGGAAAGTAATGGGGTGGGTATACTAGAGTTCAATTAAATGAAATGACATAAAACTTCTTGAAGGCAGTATAAAAAGGAGGTGAGCAAATCCAGTGACAGAAAGCAGACAAGTGCAAGCTGTGCTCCATGCACCACAAATCAACAGTAAATACTTCACGTAGAAGTGTTACTCTGACTTGAGAACAGAAGAGAATGTTGCTTGAAGCTACACAAAAGCTTTTGCCTCAGTGTAAGAAGATGACAAAATACCCACTGATGGGACTGGGCCTTGGGCTCGTATCTGGCGTGTGGGGAGAGCATGTGTCTGTTGCAACCAGATGAAATGGAGATTGTTCACAGTATGGTAGGAAAGCCCCTTTTCTGGGACCCCAGCCATCAGAGAGCTTTGTGGTCTGCTCAATTGCATAGAAAGAACAAGAATGACCTGAGACTGAAGAGGGAAAATAAAGTTTGGGCACAAGCACAGGCCCCTTGAGATCACATAGGAGGGATTATCTCTTGCAGGTGAAGACAGCTGGCTGTTAGATGCAAGCACTTGCAGTGTTAAGGCTGGTGCCAACCATCAATTTCTGCTGGGAATTGCACTGGGCACAATGAGTTTGCTTGGCCAAGTTTCATAGAATCATAGAATCGTAGGATACATTGGGTTGGAAGGAATCTTCAAAGGTCATTTAGTCCAATCCCCTGCAATCGGCAGGGACATCTTTAACTAGATCAGACTGCTCAGAGCCCCATCAAGCTTGGCCTCGAATGTCTCCAGGGATGGGGCTTCCACCACCTCTCTGGGCAACCTGTTCCAGTGTTCCATCACCCTCATAATAAAGAAATTCTTCCTGTTCTTTTGTCAATGTTTTGCCAAACAGAGTGGTGGAGGCTGTGTAAGAGGCAACAGGTCTTCTCTTCCTCCTTCCTGCTCTGCATGCTGAAGGCTGTAGGTTAGGGTTCCAGATGTTGTGCTGTAAGGCACAGGTGTCCCAGCACCTCCCTGAGTCTCCACCAGGCTTGTCCCACTCTAAAGGCATGTGGCAGCTCCAGCTGTGGGGTCACCTGAAGGAACTATTGTGTTCCTAGTGAGGCCTTTAAAGGCATCTTATAAAAATTTATGGAGAGTGTTTTGCTCTTCAGTCCTGCGCAAAATACCCAGAGAGTAAACTCATTTCTCCAAAGACTTTAGACTGAATTCGGTGGGGAACAGATGATTCTGTCAGTGCTATGTTTCACAGGACTTGTCTAGAACAGAGCCAGCTCTTCTTTTCTCTCTGGCAACCACTTGCATTTTGACAGAGCAGTGCTGTCAGTCCCTTTAAGCGATCCAGTGATTACCCCTTCAGCCTTACCCAGCTGGAGTTACAGAGGTATAGTCTCTACCCCTGGCATCAGACAGTCTGTTTCCTCATCAGGCTTCTCCTCACCTTTTTCCATGTCCACACCTTCCTTGCAAAAGGTGCCCCTGCCATTAGTGAAGAGTTGCAAGCTGATAAATTGTGGTATTCCAAACAAAGGTTTGTATTAAAAGAAAGAATCTGCATGGATAATATAACATACAGTGCATGTGAAATTGCCCAGGAAGGGCGTGTTGCAGATTCATGCATGGCATGTTCAGACAGCTGCAACAAGTAAGTTCAAGAATTAATTTCACATCTTATATGAAAACAGCAGCAGCTTGCCTAACACCAACCGCCTATGAACCCTATTTTTGGGAAAAACCAAGAGCATGTCAGAGATTATGGTAGGAAGGAAGATCAAGAATAACTCAGTAGCTGTGCAATACTCATCTGCTTGGACCAAACAGAAGACAACAGCTGCCTGGGGCAAAGGTTTCTGCAGCCAGACCTTTCACAGTGGCCACTAGATTATGCTCCTTAGACTTTGGTGCTTAATTTGGAAATAACAAGGTCAATTTGTTTTGTTGTTTTGCTTTTTCTGGCATACAAGTGGCCTGCTTTATAAAGTTCAAATGTACAAGTAATCGGCAAATAATTCTCAACCACAAATATCATGGACTGTGATGTTTTTATGCCGGAGTAGCAAACATAAACGGATTACATGACATGTTAACTAAACAGAAAAGAACAACTCAGTGCTGTCAGTGGATTTAAATTACTAAAATATAGATATGTGTGCTCTATTCAGGATGCCTTGGCAAAGCATCATTGGCTTTTGATCCATGTTAAACCCAGCAAGACAGTATTACAGCTCATGCTGTATTCATTTAGAGGGGGAAAAGCAGCCTCTTGATTGACTCGTACACTCCTATATTCCCTTTTTTCAGCATCTGAGTCTAGTGCTTGGAGCTGGAGGAGGATTCATCTCAGAGCACATAGGTTGTGTAATAACAATCTTCTGACCTGGAATTTCAGCTCTGAGCGCATCCTGAACACCTGGGCTCCAGCGCCCTGCTCCCACGCACGGTCCTGAGGCAGTGCCAGGCAGTGTTTTGCAGCTTTTGGGTTTGTCAGGGGAGCACAGGGTATTAATAGCTCGCCTTGTGCTCTGGAGAAAAAAAAGTCAGAGTGAACTGAGGCTGTTGTATCACTGTTCTCTCTGCTTCTTTCTGGCTTCGGGTTACCCTCTTCACAATGAATCAGGGATGCAATGAGATTATAAATTGATTAAATGCAGCACATCACACTATAGTTCATAATTAATATTATCTGAGGGGATACAGAGCTGTTGTTGACATCATTTAACATCGCTGTCTATGCTGACCAGTAGCTATTGACATTTTCCACTTGTCTCACTTGTTTTACACATTAGTAGGAATCCATTTAAAAACCTCAAAAGCTGCAAACGACTTCTGTTTCCAAGGCTGCCGGCAACAGGGCTCCTCAGTATTAGGTCTACAGACATGCTATTCTTTCCAGAATGCATTTTAACCTGGGTACCTTCTGTTCCTCAGCCTCCAAGCAGAGAGGGGACCAGGGGATCACTTGCTTTTGCTGCAGCAGCAATGAAGCAGCCCTGCTCTGCTTCTCTTCTACACAAGGGATTTTCTGTTGGCCAGCAGAGACAACAGCAGCTCTGAGCCAGTTGCCTTTCTGTCAGGAGGCTGTATGTGGCTTATGTAAGTGCTCTAACACAGGGCTTATATAACTGTTTTAATGTCAGGGTTTTAGTCTTGTGTCTGCCTGCGGAGAACTCCCCCTTCTATATGTTGGTCGAGGCACACAGCAGAGAGGCAGCTCTTGGCTAAGAAGGCAGGGCAGATCTGCCTGCTGTGGATAACTGGAGTGTGGGGCAGGAGGTAGCGTGGCCATGGCAGGTGATACGTTTGGGCACCTGGGAGAAATGCAGGGATGTGCTTGTTAGAGGCTTTCCCATGCTGCAGAAAATGCTGGGGCAGGTCCCTAAGGTTTGGGTTGTTTGCTGGCAGCTTTGGGCCACTGAATTAATGCGGGAATACAAGGAGAAGGCAAAGGCAAGACAGAGCAACAAAAATCTCTGGGGCCTCACACATCAAGATACTGAACTTCCGTACAAGAGAGATGGTTAATACCTTTGTTAATACCTTTGTGTGCAGAGAACATGGAGGTTTCTGCCACATGTTGTGAAACTGCACAGGCTCACTATGTTTGGGGAACTGATGTTACATTCCAGCCAGTGTAGTTACTTGTCCCAAAAGGAACCTGAGTAACAGGGTGTTGACTTGGAAAATTCTCATCTGACCAGTCTAACCAGCTGCGACTCAAGAGAGGCACTGGGCTCCCATGGCTGCAGAGGCTGAAGCAGGACGACAATGCTCCCATGCTCTGCTTGCTCTCTAAGCCCCCTGTTCTACAGCTCTTCTAGGAGCCCCTTTTCCTTTTTTCTCTGGGTTGGGGAGGCTTGAAATTCTTTACTGCTGTTTTGCTGGCCCTTCTCACATTTCTGAGCACTCTGCAGGTGAAAAGGTGCAAGGCAGGAGCACCTGACTGCAAGTGAGAAGGAGCAAAGCTGGAGCTATGCTCCTGCCTGATCCCTCCAGAGCCTAGTCCCTGTTTTTAATTCTCTCTCTCCTGGTGGCCCTGCCCAGAAGATTGCTCTTTCCCTCACCCCACTGTCACCAGTTGTTCATTGCTTGCTCTCTTTCTTATTTCCAAAATGCAGTGACTCATCTTCTTGCACTCACCTTGCCTCTGCTCACTAATACGTTTCAAGTACTTAATCTTTTCCCCCTTTAATATTATCACTACTTACTTTCATCACATCATTTGCTAAACACATATTTTTTCCTCCAAGCTTGTCTAGGTGAATTATTTTCCCCTTCACTGTTTAAGTTAAGAATGGAGCAAAGATGTAGGGAGAAATGGACACTCTTACTCCTTTCCTGGATAGGACATAAAGATCAGCTTAATGATCTTTAAGCAGGTATTGAATCACTGTCTCTGTGTTTTCGATCACAGAGGGCCTTTTCTGTAGCAGAAGCACAGCATCTAGTTGTTCTCAGCCCTGTATTTGTTAGACCAGGTTTACCAGGAAGGTCTATAGCAAGGCATGTACTTCTTCATCTAGACTCAGCTGCTCTGTGGTGGCTCTAGGGCAGTGTCCCCCACATTTTGGGCTACTGACCCTTGTGCGGGATCTGCACACTGGAGGAAACAGCCTGGATCTCTGCTCTATGTGCTGCAGCCACCACAGGTGGCAAAGCTGCAGAGACCAGACAAACCACTTCTCATTTTCTCAGCACAAAGAAAATAATTTTTCATGCTTTCCTCCAGACAGTTAGGACCAACAGAGGGTATTGCAGGGCAAACAGAGTAAATGCATCGCTTATGCTTGAAGTAGGGAAACTGTGGTTTCTTCTGAAAGCTTTGCTGGAGAAATACTTGCAAGGGAAAACTCAATAGTAGAAACATATTGAAAGAGAAGAAAGTGGAAGGGATGCCTCCTTACCCATTGGGATCCACTCTGTGCCCAGCTCACCCTGTATGGTTTAGGTTTTTTCCTGGCTGAGGAACTGTTTCCCACCCTTGCATATTCTGAGGAAGGAGAGCTGAGTTTTGACTCAATTTTCCCCCATATTATTTCACTTATGGAGAAATACATTTAAAATTATACTTAGTAAGAGTAAAGCGTTGGAGGATCCAGGCCCTATGGCCATATCTGGTCTGCAGTGCCGCTGTCACCTTTGTCCATAAAGACCCAATGGCAGAAACTGTGCCCCTGTGGCCTGTCTGATCTGGCTTTGGGTCTCTGGTTTGTCTTCTGCTGGAGCAGCCCTTTGCTTAGTATAGGAGGTTTTTGCACATGCTTGGGGACACTGTAGGCATATGCTACCTTCTGACACTGCCAGTGGTGTACAAGTAAAACATTTCACAGAAACTGCTGTTCTTCTGAAACACCAGAGGGTCTGCGCCTCTCCACAGTAAAGTCGGAGTTGGTTTATCAGTGCTATAACCTGTGTCCGCTCACAGCAACTTGCTCAAACTTCCTGAACCACGGTGTTGTTATTAAAAACATGACAAGCATACCTTCAGAGGGACATAATAATAATGGTGTTTACTTAAAACTAAATCATGAAGCAAAACCAATCAAGCTCTGTGAAACCAGTTACTGCAGGGATAATGTAAGTGACAGCTGATGCAGCTAGACACTGTCTTGCAAGAGGTGCTGGCCCTGTGTTTGCAAACACAGAGCCAGCATGAGGGCACCGAGGTGACATCTAGACTGTGTGTCTTTATGGGAATGCTCTCAGGCAGCCATGGCCAGACTATCAGTAGCCAAACATAGTGGAGTGGGATGGGTACTCTAACAGAACAGCTGGAGGAATCCAGAAGGCTTTGGGAAGCGAAGGCAGTGTCCTGATCACCCAACAGCAGTGTGCTAGAGCTGGGAGGCACTCCAACATGATCATCTGAACTAGACCAGAGGGCCGGGGTGACACTGTATTGTAGCTAGTCTCAGGAGACGGGTGAATTCCAGCAGCTTGTCAGGTCACAGTGTTCAGCAAGGATCTGCTGGTGCCTGCTGAGGGATGTGTCCCATTTGCTGTGCACCCAGGCCTGCCCCCAATGTCTCCTGCACAGATGCAGCTCAGGTAAGGAAGGTCCGTGCACTGTGTGCCTTTCACACCCACGCTCTGCACAGCTCCTGGGGCAGCCTGCCTAGTAACCAGTGGCTATTCTGAGAGAAGGATTGGCCTCACTGAGATATCTGCTACAGAGCGTGTGTGACTGCCCTTGCAGAGCATTTCTCTTGACTGTGAACTCTTAGGCAGGTGTGTTACATCTCTGTACAGGCCAGTGACACCATGCTTGGCAGGACACGTGGTGTGGTGGAGCAGGAACGGGGCAAGCACCGAAGCTGTCTGTTAAAATGGACAGAAGTATCCGAGAGGAAAGCAAAGCACTCCGCAGACAACCCGTGATGCCTGTGTGGGCTGCAGCGCCGGCACCCAGGGGTGTCAACTCAGAAGGGGTGTGGAGATGCCTGCCCGTGCCTCCCTGGGGATTTCACCGGGGGACCACAGGCACACAGCGTGCCGGAGCCGTTCTGACACCCAGGAGAAAACAACCTTAAGGTCAACGTTCGGGCTGCAGGGCTTTCTGGGGAGCCACGGGAGGAGGCACAGGAGCGGATGGCGGCCCGGGCGGGCGCCGCGGTTGCAAGTGTCCCCTCCACCAGCTTCTGGCCCTGGCCGCGAGGAAGCACCTCTGCGGGCGGGGACCGGGCCGGGAGAACGGCGGGCCGGGCAGGACGGGGCCAGGCCGGGAGAACCGCGGACAGGACAGAGCCGGTCACTCCACCAGCCGCCGGTGGCTGCCCCGCCCCCTGCGCCGTCCGGGGGAGGGGCCAGCGGCAGAGGCGGAGCGTCGGGCGCACCTGGGCGACAGCGCCCCGCCCTCCGCGTCCTGGCTGCTGCCGCCGGGACGTGGGCGCTCCTCCGCTCTCGGGGCGCTGAATCTGGCCGCGCCCCGAGCTGTGGCGGCGTCCGCAGCGAGAGCGGCCCCCTCCCCGGAGGGGGCTGTAGCGCGGGGCTCCTTGGAGAAGAAGGGCGAGGAGGAGGAGGAGGAGGCGGCCAGGCTCTGCAGCGCGGCCTCCGAGCCCTCCCCGTCCCGGTCGGCCCGGCCCCTCCTGCGGCCGCTCGCTGCCGGGTGGGCGTTGGGCTCCCGCGGTGCGATGTCGGCGCGGCGGCGGCGGAGAGCGGCCGCCGAGGAGGAGGAGGCGGAGGAGGAGGAGGCAGGTAGCGACAAGGTGAGGGCGCGCGGCGGGCGGCCGTTGGCGGCCGTTGGGGCAGGTGAGCGGGAGGGGGCGGAAAGCGGCGCTGTCCCCCCGGTATCGCCGGGCCCTGCCGCGGAAAGCGCTGCCCCGCGGCCCCTCCCCGGGCTCTGGCTTTGCGGGAGCAGGACACCGCGACATGCCGGGAGACTCCTGTGCGGGAATTGGGGGCCCACGCTTGTCCTGCCCCACTGTCGCCCCCGGCGAGACTGAAATGGGAGCGACCTGCCTAGTAACCAGTGGTTATTCTGAGAGAAGGATTGGCCTCACTGAGATATGTCCCTGGGCCCGTGGCGAGGGCTGTCAGGCTGCGGACTGGAGTTCCAGCCTTGCCGAAGTAGCTGGGCCGGGCAACGAGCGTGGCTAGGCCGGTGTGGGCAGCACGGAAGCGAGCAGGGAACGGTGATTGCCCCGGCGAGAGGCTGTGTCAGCACTTCTCAGCAACTGTTTCTGTTTTATGGCCTTTTGAAGTGATAGGCATTCACCTCTGGCCCGGAAAGGACTTACAGTATGGCATTTTTGCTGGGGCAAGGATTTTCAAAGCACTACGTCTATGCATCAGGTTCATTATAGTGGCAAAACAGCCACAGTGCTGTTCTTTTGTTTGCCGTGGAGTTAAGGCTTAGCTCTATAAAAGCTGAACGCATCACAGTTGCTAATTGTCTGAATAAAATGAAAAAGATGTTCTCATTGTGATAACTAGAATTAAAAAAAAAAAAAAAAAAGCTTTCTGATTGCTAAATTGAGTTTGCAAGACATGGTGGAGGCCTCCTGAATCTGTGACTATCTAAACCTGCATGAATGTTGAAGTTGCAGAGTGTGCAGTCTGCCTTGAGTGTTGTGGCAAGGAATTGGAAAGTGAAACTCGATAGTCAGTTTTTACTCTGCACTTTGGTTGCATGATCCCAAAGCCAATGAACTTGAAAATTTGCAGTATTGTGCTGCATTGGGGGCTGTGATCAAATAAGGTAACACTGAGACTACAGCTATGCAGAGAGTATTTCTCTGTAGATGAGAGTTAACTTTTAAACCTGGTTTCTTGAAGCAGTGTGCTCAAAAAGCTGTTTTTCTTTGGAGTTGTTCAAGTTTGCTTTATTTTGTAGGCCAAGTTCATTTCTGAGGTGCACAGTGAGCTGCCTTCAAAACCTCTATGCTCTAGACCTCAAAAAGGTGCGCCTAAAACTTGCTAATGTTATTCTTAGTTTACCTGCATGATTTCCAGAGAGGAAAATGCTGTTCTTGCCTATAGGCCTACTGCACTTGTACTGTAGTTTTTCAGCAGTCTAGTGTTCCATCCAGTTTTGGATGATGTTGAACAGAAAGGACTCTGCTGCTGTGTATGCAGCTAGGATGTTGGCTACAGGAGATGAATTTCAATGTGCATACATTTGTGATGGTTGCTTGAGCAATGGAAAGACTTTTTGATGAATTATTTGAGGGGCTCTCTCTGTTCCCGATAGAGTATGTGCACAGCACTGGTGACCCTTGTCATGGTTCACAACGTTAAGGGTTGATTTTACATATTAAGCTGTCTTTAGTGCCATTGGTAAATGTAAAGTGAAACCCTCATTTTGTACCGAGTTTTCTATCAGTGTGTCACAGTTTGGGTCTCTGTTTTGAATGTGAGTACAGAGGTAATGTTTGCTGTAGGTGATTTGATGGGTCATCTGGATTCACAGGTGCAACATTACACGCCTTCTTAGATGGTTATCTTTCTGCTGTGCCTCTTGACTGTTACAACAAGTGGATAGCTTGTTGTTTAGCTATTTTTGAGATTACCTATTTGGTGTGGTAGTTGCATATTTGGACACAAAACTTGTTCTTTTGTTCATAACTACTCAAGATGGCCATGATGCAGTGGGTTTCCACTGCTTCCTTCTATGCAGCTCAGAAACATCATCCTCTTCCTCACTTGTAATGAAGGAGAAAACTCAGTTGTTTCCTTTTATATGGTAACAGCTTTGTGCTTCTTCTGCTCTTGTTGACCCAATTAATTCAGACTTCCAGATATGTGAAAGTAATGTGCTCTGAAGCACCTTGTGTGCCAAAGTAGAGAAGCACTTTGTGTTTGCTGAAGAACTCCATAAACGCTAAATATATCTGGAGTGTTTCATCTTTTGTACCTTTAGTCTTGTTTACAGTATGTAATCTGCCAATATAGGTTGGGGACTGAGCTGTTGGAGAGCAGCGTAGGAGAGAGAGACCTGGGGGTTCTGGTGGACAGCAGGATGACCATGAGCCAGCAATGTGCCCTTATGGCCAAGAAGGCCAATGGCATCCTGCGGTGTATTAGAAGGGGTGTGCTTAGTAGGTCGAGAGAGGTTCTCCTCCCCCTCTACTCTGCCCTGGTGAGGCCACATCTGGAATATTGTGTCCAGTTCTGGGCCCCTCAGTTCAAGAAGGACACGGAACTGCTGGAGAGAGTCCAGCACAAAGCCACAAAGATGGTTAAGGGAGTGGAACATCTGCCTTATGAGGAAAGGCTGAGGGAGCTGGGCCTCTTTAGCTTGGAAAAAAGGAGACTGAGGGGTGACCTTATTAATGTTTATAAATACATTAAGGGAAAGTGTCAGGAGGATGAAGCCAGGCTCTTTTCGGTGGTGTCTAATGATAGGACAAGGGGCAATGGGTGCAAGTTGGAACACAGGAGGTTCCACCTAAATATGAGAAGAAACTTCTTCACGGTGAGGGTGACAGAGCACTGGAACAGGCTGCCCAGTGAGGTTGTGGAGTCTCCTTCTCTGGAGACATTTAAAGACCTCCTGGACGCGTTCCTGTGCAACGTGGTCTAGGTGTTCCTGTTCCGGCGGGGTGATTGGACTAGATGATCTTTTGAGGTCCCTTCCAATCCCTAACATTCCATGATACTTTCTATGTTATGCTTAGTATAGCCATAGATGCGCATTTCTTACTGAATTTAAGTGAAACTGTTTTCTTTCTTATTTGGATGGGGTTTTTTTACCACTAACTGGAAACAATTGGAAGCCATTTCTGTATCCATATAATTCAAGTAAAAATTCATTTCCTTGGTTTTGTGTGAAGGAATATGGTAAGCCCCTTGTGAACTTCTTCTTGAAGTTCCCAAACTCTGCAAGTCTTGATGTCTTCAGTTGCTCACTGGTTTGTTGAGCTGATGACTTTTTGCAAAGTTTGCATGAACTTGCCTTTGCCCTGTAGGGCTTTCCAATTTCATGAGCTTGTTGTTTCTTTGTGTTGTCCTGTGGCATGCAGAGTGATTTTTCAGTTGTCCCTTTCTTATTTGCTGCTGCTTGCTCTGGATGCTCTTTTCCTAAGAATGTCTTGCCAAAGTGCCTTCATAAATACTCCATGGCCCTTGGGAGCAAGGGGAAGGGTTTGCCATTCAAATACTTAATATGTATAAGTCAGTTAAAGTATTACAGATTGATCTGTATGTGTTCATGCTTCTTTTAAAATTCCAGTTGTTTGCATTCTTTACTAAAAAGCAAGGGACACTACTTTCAAATGCTTCCAAAAGTAGCGTATCCTGGAAGTAATCAGGCAGTTATTCCTCTTTGTACTGTGCAGAGTTGTTGGAGTAGGACAAGAAGGGGGCAGTGGAATCATGTTGTATTGCTGACCATGGGAACAAGTGCCTGTTTGCCTAGAGTCTTTGTTAATTATTTGTAACTAAAACAAGCCTGGAATCACTGACCACTGTTTCTCCTATGGTATTGAAAAAGCTGTTTCTGTTCTGTGAGATAGCCCTTCCAGAGAATCAATTGCTAGATAAGTTGCTCAGACCTGTGAAGCTGGGTTTGGGACTTGGGCCTTTGATGCCTAAAACCTCCCAAATCTGCTTGGAGATAAATGAAATAACTGGTGGCAGTATATGGGAACAGTAGTCTGTCATGGATCACTTAATTACTTCATTTGACTAACTTCTTTTGAAATATCCAGAAAATGTGTAACTTTCTCAGAGAAGGCTGACCTTTAGCTGTCTGTTACAAGTATGGTAATAATAATAAGGGCTGTCTATTTCCAAACCTCTGTTTTCTTGGAAGTTGTGGTGGATTAGTACTAATGCAGATAGTAAAGGATCTATAGGTTTCAGTTTTCGATTCAGAGTGTGCAGTTCTCTTGCTTGTATTTCTGAATATGTCAGGCTTTAACAGTTCGGAAAAAAGGTTTCATTATTCAGGATCTTCTGACACTTAGATATCTTGACTTCAGAGGAAGGTATCAAGGTACATCTAATTAAACATAATACAATGTGGCCTAACTGAACTATTGACTTCATTGTAAAAGTTGTGAGAGAGACTGTAGAGAGGTCAAAGCTGGAGGAGAAAACTTACTGTAAGTAACACTTTTACAGGTAAAATGACAATAATTAAATTCTTTTCTTTGCTAACTTTTTTCATATAGGCTGTTGGAAAGCATCATCATTTTCTTAGTTGCTTTTCATGTAGATGCAGCATTCTTCAAGAAAAATTTGTTTGCTGTCTACTTGGGAGTTCCTTTTTATTTCCTGGAAAAAATGTAGTACAAGTAAAGCATTGCAAGTGCCTTTGTAACTAGAATAAGTCTTGTGCATCGTTCACTCAGCATGCGTTAATTGTAGTGGAGGACATGTGGCACAAAACAGTAATTCAGATGCATATGTCCTTTTAGATGATGAAAGGTTGACATGTCTATTTTTTTCTGCATGACACACAGCTGTATTCTGGAACTCTAAAAAATGCCTTGCAGCTGTGAATTCAGATGTTGGAAACAGCAAATTCAAAACATTGCTTCTAATGAGGTGCATAAGTGGCAGCTGTGTATTAAATATCAGAGGAAAACAACCTAAGTATGTATTTTTTATTTTTTTAATGTTTAAACACCGGTTGCATGTGGAAGTGTTTTCTGCAATACCAAAAGCCCCAAAATGGAACAAAACAGTTTGGGAGTATTATTACTTCTGGGTGCTTAAAAGAGAATGCCTCTGCCATGTGCAAGCAGGGATTAATATTAAAGACTCTAAGACTTGGTTTTAGGGCCAGGATTACTGCCCATCATCTGCACAGTGAATGGTGTCTTCTGGACTGTACAGATAACTTGCTGTGCTCCACTGCATGTCACAGGAGTTGGAACCTGACTTTGGGAGAGACCTGTGATCCCCCCCCAAACTGCATGTGTAGTGGATTTCTTAAGCTGTGGTACAACACTATGAGAAACATCTCTGAATAACAAGGCTGCAAGCACAGTAATTTTTTGTTATTGTGCTTTTTCAGATGTTCAGCAGACTTTCTGAAGTCTGCACCACTGAGCATTTGCTCCTTTTACTTTTATAGACAGTGTCTGTCTAGTAATGATTCAACTGTGGGGTTTCAAGGAATAGGAGAAGAATTAATCATGTTTTTCAGAGAAGTAAATGATATAAAATCTAATCAAGAATTTAATCTTTAGCATGTGTGTGATACATAAAGTGACTGAGGAAAAATACAGGCCTAACGTTAAAAAAGGGAGTTCCTCTTTCTGTGGCTACCTCTTTCCTTGTGCCAGCTCACGGCCTTGGATTCTGAAAATGTAAGAACAGTTTGAAAATGAAAAGGGTGGTGGCTTTCCCTGGGGCTGGTGTCCCTGGAGAGCGCGGTGGCCGTGCCTGGGGCGGGGCGGGGCGAGCCCGCCTGCAGCACCCTGGCCAGCGCCCGGGGGCGGGCCCGGCCGGACCCCAGCCCCGCCCGCAGCTGCTCGGGGTGTGGGCTTGGGCCTTGGCCTTGGGCGGCGGGGCTTGAAAAGCCTTCCCTGTTCCACCTGTGGTGTTTGCAGAGGCCAGCCACTGAGGCAGTGGATCCACTAGGGTAAACAGAGTAACCATGCGATGGCTGGGATTGTAGGCCGCCTTAATTCTGTGGTGTCTTACAGAGGGGGCGAGAAGGAGGATATACTTCTGCTGTCTTCCAAACTTAAAAAAACCCTCAGAACAAGGGAAGAAAATTATATTATTAAGGAAAAGTAGGAAAGAAAAGCAGTCACATTCATGGAAATAGATTGAGAAAGAACCAAGATCTTCAAAGAGTTGGAAAGAGAGAGAGAGTAAGAAATAGCAGTGTAGCAATGGTGAAAAAAGTTTTCAAGCACAGTTTCTTCACAGTCCCCAGAGCTGTTAAGAACTGATGAACCTGAGGCAGCAGGGCAGACTGGAATCTGTTTGGGATTATAAGGGGATGAGGCAAGTCAGGGAGGTCAGGGAGAAGTTCAGGTCTCAAGAGAGCCAGACACTGAGCTAGAGACAGCTCTCTGCATTACTACAGTGCCAGGTTTGAGTACAGCATTCTGATTCACCAGAGTTGTGGTAATTGTAGCATTAGAACAAGTGAGGTAAATTATCAACACCCTTAGTTTTGGCTTTAACTGAGGGTAACATTGTCTTGACAGTCTGCTCTAACTGTTGGTGACAATTTGTATGTTGTTACCAAAATATGTGCTGCCTATTTTTCATTTGGGTTAGACACATGGTCTGTCTAGATGATGTCTTCCTGAGTGGTTGTTAGTGAATAATGAAGAAACAACTGCAGTGTTGGAGTCATACAAGAAATTATTCTGAGTAATACTGTGTTCATAGGACACCTGGTTACTTCACAGTTTGTTTTTGGATCATTCTTTTGAAGCTGGAGAGTTCAAGTATGTATGTATGAGGCTATGCCAGCAACCTATTTTCATTGTACAAAGGGACTGTTTTTTCATGCATTCCATTTCTTTTTTTTTTCCTTCTTAATGTAACATTAAACCAGCGGAAGACCCTTCTCATTATTCCATAAATGTTGGTTTGAGATGTAGATGAGGAAATGTGTTAGGGAGCTGGGGGTTTCTCTTAAACTCGTGTGTTACATGTCAGCTGTAGTATTTCTGTAAACTTATATCCTCAGGTGTATTTATGTGAGTCAAAAAAGTGCCTAGAATGTGAAGTTTCTTGAGCACAGTGGGTAACGTCACAACATCTGAATACTGGCCTTCTTATAAACATTTATTGGGATACATTTGTCTCCTACAACATCTACTCTTTCACTAATGCATCATTGTTGTCTTTTTAGAAGCTAATGTAGATATTGGTTCCTAAAGTAATGTTTGACTCTGACTACAGTTTTCTGACACTAACTAATAATCTTGCATTTTGTGTTGGTTTTCTTTCTTTCTTTTTTTTTTTTTTTTGTCACAGGAAGTGGATTTGGAAGAAAGACTTGGAGAGTTGGATCTTAGAAGTGATTCAGATATTCCTGATGTTCCCCCACCAACAGACAGCACTCCAGAAATCCTCAAAAGGGCTTTGTCAGGCTTGTCTGCCAGGTATAATAAACCAAATAGCCCTCAAATTTAATAGCTGCTGGCTAAAATTCTTACAGATTATACTGCAGTTTTAACTCTTACAGATTGCACTGAAGTTTTAAATTTCACACAATACACATGAAAATTCAAGGATAAATTTTTATTGGATATCATTGGTATATTTGTGCTTTGGTAGTCTGTTCAGTGTCATATCTTTTGCATATACCTGAAGATCACCCATTGCACGTGTTTCTAAGTAAACCACTGCAATGCTTAGCTGCAGTTTACATAAACACTTGTCATTGCTCTGTCTGAGCATTGCAATAAAGTGGGCTAAAGAATAGTCATTGGGTTTGATACCCAGAATAACTATTTCTGGGTGGTGTAATAAACTGGTTTCCTACATTCAAGGTTAAGGGGTGGTGGTGTTTGTGTATAAATGAAAAGGGAAGAAGTGTGTATTCTCCAAGTGAGCTTTGCTAGCTTTTCATGACAGCATTTTCACTACTAAAGAAATTTTATTTACAGTTAAATACAACATAGCTTTTATTTTCATACCTTTTAAAGCAATGTTTAATTTTTTCCTGCCGTTTCTTTTCAAACCTAGGTTTCTGCCTCCAGCCCCTGTTCACATGAGTTTAAGGGCTATCAAATGCAGGGTGGTGTGTTTATAATCATGGAGCCCTGCATATTTATGGAGGCTAACGAAAAAAGTTCCTAGTATAATTTTTTATATGGTCCCTTTACAACACTTGATCAGTCAAACCCTTCTGGAGGTGGCAATTCTAATTGCATTTTTGTCACTAATGCAATGAAAGAGTATTTAGATGTGTGATAGATCATATACCAAAAAAATACCTAGTAAAATGAATGTATGTATCATATATACCTCAACATAGCAAGCCAAGCAATATACAGTGTATATTTCACACACAACATAGATCTCACAAGAGTCAGAAGGACCTTCAATCCAGAGTAAGACTGAAAACTTCCAGGTCTTTGTAAAAAAAGCTTGGCCTCCAGTAGTTATCTACAGTAGCAGTGTGAAACTCCAGTTTTTTGACATGCACCTTTTCTCATCTGTTGTGTTTCTATTGTGATGTTTGGGAGTTATAAGCAAATGTATTGTTCCCAGGTTTCAAAAACCGTGTTTCTAAACTTAACCAGCTGTGAGCAGAATGTCATGTTCCTTACTGCCATCACATTGCAAGGAGTATCTAGTTCCTATCACTTTCAGAGTTCTCTCACCATGTTAAATGTTGTGAAATTCTTAGGTCTCCAAATCAGACTTGTTCCAAAGGGCATTTGCATCGTGATACCTTAAGCCTGCAACTAAGAGGTGCAAGCAAAACCTTTCCCATTTCACACACTTGAAATTCTTTATTGGAGTGTTTGCACAAAGGTGTGTTGAGTGCAAAATGAAATTATTGGTGCTTTATGAATGCTAGATTCAAATGACCTACTAGTTTAGTAGTTGGCAGTCTCACCAGAGCTGTTGTCATAATACACAACATGAGTGAGTTGCACTGTAACTCTCAGAAATAGTGTTTTTCTTTGTATTTGGCCTTTAGAGAAAATAGTATCCGTAACTTTCCAGTGGAGAGTTAGGATACGATAAACGTGCCAGGTGTCTTCCTGGGTTCTGGACCTGGTTGTCTTACTTACTGAAGCTGTCTTTCCAGTGATGCTTCTCTTGACACCCTCAAGATACTATGTGGTATTTTAACCCTATTCTTAAGGGAAGTTAATGAAACAATTCCACGATTCCATGTTGAATTCTTCTCAAGGAGTCTTGTTCACTATAGATATGCCACTAAGACCAATGTGCTACTCTATAGCCCACATCATAGAGGAACATAAAACATCTGTTGTGATAAAGTCCATTGTGCCTTTGTTCTGATACTTAAGGCAAATCTAATTAGTAGCTGTAGCTGCAATTAACCTGATGATGAATAACATCATTGAAAATCAAATTAATATAGTTGAAGTTTACGTTGAAACAGGAGTATGATGCAAAAATAAGTGTCCCCTGAATTGTATGTATCTCCTGCTGCAGCAATGAAACACAAGAATGACAGAAGGCAAAACATTAGAAAAAAATCTTTAAGCTATAGTTGGGGTTTTTGTGCTTAGCAGTAACTTGTGATTAGTTGGTTCATTGTACTTGTAGAGGCCAAATTCTTGAAGGGAAAACCACAGACAAAAGAGGATAAATGTTTGCTCTAAAGTAATGTGAACAATAAAATACAGACTACTGATAAGTAGAAACATTTTCATGGCAGAGTGGAGCATGTAATCAGTTTTTAAAATTTATCTTTCTTAAATGAACAAATGAACTGGGCTGTTGATTTTTTTCTGATAGTGACCTTCGGGGGAAGGGGGTTGAAAGGGTGGGAAATAACACTTTGATTGCTCTAGAAATTACAAAAAACAAAGCAACAACAAAAAAAAAACAGCAAAGACTTCCCAGTTGTTTGAGTTTTTTAAATAAGAACTCTTATTTTTTCAAAGAAGGCGTTCCACACCTCAAGTACTGTGTTAAGTTTTGAGCCTCTCACTACAAGAAAGACACTGAGGTGCTGGAGGGTGTCCAAAAAGCCACGAAGCTGGTGAAGGGTCTAGAGAGTGAGTCTTATGAGGAGCAGCTGATGGAACTAGGGTTGTTTAGCCTGGAGAAAAGGAAGCTCAGGGGAGACCTTATTACTCTCTACAACTACCTGAAAGGAGATTGTAGTGAGGCAGGGGTCAGCCTCATCTCCCAAGTAAAGAGTGGTAGGATGAGAGGAAATGGCCTCAAGTTGGGCCAGGGGAGGTTTAGGTTGGATATTAGGAAAAATTTCTTCACCACAAGGGTTGTCAAGCATTGGAACAGGCTGCCCAGAGAAGTGCTTGAGTCACCCTCCCTGAAGGTATTTAAAATATATGTAGATGTGGCCCTTAGGGATATGGCTTAGTGGTGGACCTGACAGTGTTAGGTTTATGGTTGGGCTCAATGATCTTAGAGGTCTTTTCCAGCCTAAATGATTCTATGATTCTATGGTAACAGGATTTTCTATTCTGCTTTCCTTAGGTAACCACAAACAGCTGCAAAGTTCTAGAAGGACAAGAGAGTACAGCTAATTTGACTCATCACCCCTCATTGTCACATGTTTTTGTGTCCTAGTTCCTGTCCTCACAAGAGCACAGGACTGCTTTCAGTAGATAACCCTCTACATGGCAAAATAGCTACTTTGCTGCTATTGAAAGTTGGTGATCACCTGTTTTGTTGGCTTGGGTTTGGGTTTTTTTGTCTTTACTCCTCAAAGAATCATATGCTTTTTACCTGGCAGCCTTTCTTTCATATGTGGACCTTTACATGGTCGGGCCCCCATCAGTCTTCGTGGTTATGTGATGCTTTTTGGGGCTTCTAATGTATTTTTGCTCTAGTTTTAATATGGAGTTGATCCATTTAATTGAAAAGGATGGTTGGGGTGGGGGAGCATAAGGGAAGAAAGGCGTCTAACTTGAATTTCTTTCATCGTATATCCTATCTAGTTGAATAATTGGTTGATTGCATGTTTCTTGCTATGTGTTTTATTAAGCACAAAAATTTCTGGAACTCCCACTGTTTCTAATGTCCTTTAATCTCTAGTTAGTTAAAGGAAGTGACATTTATTTTCATTTATAAATGCTTGCTTTTTATTCTCTTTTTTTAAAAAATAGATGGAAAAATTGGTGGATTCGTGGAATTCTCACTCTAGCTATGATTTCTGTGTTTTTTCTGATCATATACCTGGGATCATTTATGCTGATGCTTCTGGTAAGTTTGTTTAAATACATTATGCCATGCAAGAGTTACTTGTCTCTTCCTTCAATGTGTCTAAGACAGCTGGAAGCAAACGGCAAAGACAACTCAGAACAATTTCTCTTATTTATGTAAATGTAAATACTTTTGAAAAACACTGGACAGATTTACAACTGGGCCTTGTGGATTAAGGACTTCATATATACTGTAATTACTCTTTTTTTTAAGTAGGAATTAAAGTAACTCTAAGAAGTTGAATGATTGTTGACTTGAAGTTTACTAAATTATTGTTTAATAAACAGGACATTTCATTGTGCTGTTCCCATCAACTACTGTTACGCTCTTTGAGGTTTGTTTTAAGAAAACCTCATAGCAACAAAACCCCAAAAAACTCCAAAACCAAAAAAATGAAGACACAAGAGTTTAATTTCTGAGGCTGAGGAAAGCAGGAAGCTCTGGTCTGCTGTCTGACTGGCACTGAAAGGCTTTCCTCAGACATGCTCCATTAATTCCCTGCTTCTCCATGGGGCTGCCTTGGGTTTATCTGTAGAACGGAGTTAGATACCTTTCCAAAATATGAAGATAAAGGGCATTTTTAGGTCATGAAGTGAAACAATAATAATAAAGATGATGATGATAATAATCATAATATTCATATACCCTGCATACCGAGTCAGCCTTAACTGCTGCTTTCCATCATTTTCATTGCTGATATTTTTATTGAATAACAGTTTAACTATCTTTCCCAGTCATGGCAAGTGCCAGGCAGGGATGTGGCTTCTAAAACACTCAAATTGGTACTTCTGGGTAACTGCTTTGATTTTTTTACTCCAAGTTTGTAGAGCTCTTAAAACACGCTTTTACTTTTTTTGTGTCCTCCCGTGAAACAACTTTTGGATTGTATTCATAGAATCATTTAGGTTGGAAAAGACCTTTAAGATCTTTGAGTTCAACCATTAAACCAGTACTGCCAAGTTCATCATTAAACCATGTTCCCAAGCATCACATCTGCAAGTCTTTTAAATACCTCCAGGTATGGTGACTCAAGCACTTCTCTGGGCAGCCTGTTCCAATGCTTGACAACCCTTGTGGTGAAGAAATTTTTCCTAATATCCAACCTAAACCTCCCCTGGTGCAACTTGAGGCCATTTCCTCTCATCCTACCACTCTACTTGGGAGATGAGGCTGACTCCTGCCTCACTACGATCTCCTTTCAGGTAGTTGTAGAGAGAAATAAGGTATCCCCTGAGCTTTCTTTTCTCAAGGCTAAACAACCCTAGTTCCATAAGCTGCTACTCATAAGAATCACTCTCTAAACCCTTNAAACAACCCTAGTTCCATCAGCTGCTCCTCATAAGACTCACTCTCTAAACCCTTCACCAGCTTCATTGCTCTTCCTTGGACACCCTCCAGCACCTCAGTGTCGTTCTTGCAGTAAGGGGCTCAAAACTGAACACAGTACTTGAGGTGCAGCCTCACCAGTTCTGAGTACAGAGAAACGATCACTTCCCTAGTCCTGCTGGCCACACTATTTCTGATACAAGCCAGGATGCTGTTGGCCACCTTGGCCACACTGGCTCATATTCAGCTGGCTGTCAACAAATACGCTTAGGTCATTTTCCACTGCGCAACTTTCCAGCCACTCTTCCCCAAGCTGGTAGCAGTGCATTTATTGTGACCCAAGTGCAGGACTGGGTGCTTGGCCAAGAACCTCATACCCAAGAGGCTGGGTACTTGGCCAAGAACCTCGATGGCCTCAGCCCATCGATCCAGCCTGTCCAGATCCCTCTGTAGAACCTTCCTACCTTCAAGTAGATGAACAGTACCACCCAACTTTGTGTCATCTGCAAACTTACTGAGGGTTCACTTAATACCTTCATCCGAATTGTTGATAAAGATACTGAACTGAACTGGTCCCAATACTGAGCCCTAGGGAACACCACTTGTGACTGGTCACCAACTTGATTTAACTCCACCACAACTCTTTGGGCCTCGCCATCCAGCGCGGTTCTTACCCGATGAAGCATATGACCATCCAAGCCACAAGCAGCCAGTTTGTCCAGGAGAATGCTGTGGGAGACAGTGTCAAGCTATTTACTAAAATCCGGGTATTTAACATCCACAGCCTTTCCCTTGTCCACTAAGTGGGTCACCTTGTCATAGGAGAACAGGTTAGTCAAGCAGGAGCTGCCTTTCATAAACCCATGCTGACTGGGCTTGATCACCTGGTTGTCCTGTATGTGCTGTGTGATGTCACTCATGATGATCTATTCCATAACCTTCCCTGGCCCTGAGGTCAGACTGAGAGGCCTGCTGTTCCCCAGATCCTCCTTCCAGTCTTTCTTGTAGAAGTGTGTCACATTTGCTAACCTCCAGTCCACTGGGGGCTCCCTGGTTAGCCCGAACTGCTGGTAAATGATGGAAAGTGGCTTGTTGAGTACTTCTGCCAACTCCCTCAGTACCCCTGGGTGGATCCCATCTGGCCCTATAGACTTGTGTGTGTCTAAGTGGGGTAGCAGGTCACTAATCATTTCTCCTTGGGTTATGGGGGCTTTGTTCTTCTCCCATCCCTGTCTTCCAGCTCAGCAGGCTGAGTACCTGTAGAACAATTGGTCTTACTGTTAAAGACTGAGCCAAAGAAGACATTGAGTATCTTGGCCTTTTCGTCATCCTTCATCACTATGTTTCCTCTGTGCATCCAATAAAGGATGGAGATCCTCCTTAGCCCTCCTTTTGCTGTGAATGTATAGAAACACCTTTTTTTTGTCTTTTAAGACAGTACCCAGGTTAACTTCAAGCTTTGGCCCTTCTAGTGTTCTCCCTGCATAACCTCACAACAACCTTGTAGTTCTCCTGAGTTGCCTCCCACTTCTTCCAAAGGTCATAAACTCCCTTTTTTTCCTTATATTGTCTTGAGAGATTAGAATGCTGTTTCACCAGTAGTCTGATCTTCACTGCAGTCTCTACGTCTGTGTTAGTTTGGTGTATATTTCCTGTTTTCAGGTGAATGACACAATAAACTAGTAATTCATTGTTTCATTGGTGTGAAGAAACACCCAAAAAAGCCTCTTAAAAGTGTATGTTGTTGTAGAGAGATATTTTTTTCTCAATCTTTCTTTTAGTAGTCTGTTACTCTTGAGAATGATGATAATGAATAAAAAGGAACTAATCAATTTGCAGCGTGATTTGATATATTCATGGTATACTCTGAGATTGCAATCATGGACAAAGCTATCAAGAGATGAACCAAAAAGTAATTAAAGTTAGAATAGAATTGAAATAGAGTTCTTCCTCTGTTGTACCATAAAGTAAGAACTCTGTCTTCTAATAAAATAAAATTTACATAGTCTCAAATGTCAACTTCATAAAAAGAAAAATACAGGGGAAAATCAGTTTTGTTCATGAATTATTTAATTTCACTGGAATTCAAATAGCCTACCTTTAAACAAGAGTCATTGTGCTAAAATCAAATCTTAATACTGAGACTGAAAATGCCTAGAAACTTGTAGGAAGGGTAATCCAGTGAAGTTTGGAGGACAAGTCCTGAGACTGTTCTAAAGAGCTGAGGCATGTTTTACATTTGCTTGTTACTAAGGTAACAGGCACAAGCTTCCATACCTTTGGACCCAGTGTCCTTTTCCACTGTAAGGTGTAATCTTTTAATATTGCTCTTGTGTATAGCATTTAAGTTTTTATAATTTTGGCCAAGCAGAAGAAAGAGCATTAGAGAGGGAAGCTTCAAAAGTAACTCACTGGGGTGGTGTAAGACTTTTAAACTGTGTTCACATGTTGAGCAAGATTAAATTTATTCATGAGTGGAGGTGTTAAGAGAATACTGCAAAGCCTAGAATGCCAACATGTGCAGTTGCCATGGGTAGGTTCTTATTCCTGCCTCTGCACAGGGTTACTGATGGCCTGTGTTTGGCAATACTTGGTATCTGGGCAGGACAATCTGCTTGGTGACTGGGGATTAGACAGAACTGCCTGAGAGTCCTTTGGAGCCTAAAGACTGGCAGGACATACTAGCAGACTTGCATAGGCAAGCACTGAAGTAGTGAGGTCAGCAAAACAAAATGAAGGCTGTGGAGTTTGTGACATTCAGACCTGGGTTAGATGAGCTTTGCTTCTAATCATCAATGCTAATTGCCTTTAATTAGGTGATTGCAAGTGGAAGACCTGGGGGTCCATGTTGAGTTGCACAGCTAGTTATTTTTACTGGGCCTAGAAAATATTTCTTAAACTAAATTTGAAGATAAAATTTAGCCAAAAGAAATAGAAGAACCTACTTTACAGGAAGTACTTTTGACCTGCTGCTATCAAACTACTTTAATGAAGAAAAGTCATTGTTTTCTATGCTTGTTTCCTGACCATATTCTTGCAGCTGGTCCAATGTGGTTTTTCTCATCATGCCTGGTTGTTTTCAGGTTTTCAAGGGTTTGAAATGGAGCTTTAGTTTTCCTTGGACTTGCTTTGAAGCTGACTTATTTTCTGTGTGGGATTTGAATTCAGAATAATTTCTCCCCTTAATGCAGTTTTCAGTACTACTTACAGCCTTTATGAAACAACTGCAACATATTTATATAGCTTTTTATTTCTCTTATTTTAGGTCTTAAGCATCCAAGTGAAGTGTTACCATGAAATCATTACTATAGGCTACAGAGTCTACCACTCATATGATTTACCATGGTTTAGATCCCTCAGCTGGTGAGTAGCAAGCAAGAACATCAATGAGTAGGGATGTGAAATTTAAATCATGTTCTTCATATCCTGTCATAGTGGAATGTGCAGACATAAAACTTGACATCTGTCTTTAGTATGGGATTCTGTAGTTGTCTTCCACCTGTGAACTTGAACAAGTCAGTTGGCCTTTTGCTACTTCAATTAATTTCCTTGTTATGAATATGCATATATGTGCACATAAATGCATATTTATAACAAGAAAAATGTTTTGTCATAATTGAGCATGTGTAAACTGTCTAAAAATGTGCATAGCCAAATAATCACCTGATATGTGATTTTTTTTTTAATAAAAATTTTATTTTTATCACGTCTTTTTTACCCTTCTGGTTTTCCTTTTGTGTGGTATTTTTTGTTGTGTTTTTTTGGTGGTTTTGTTTTTAAGAATGACATTTATATATCTGTTATTGTGTTAAAATAACTGCTAGGTGGTTTATGTTGTAGGTATTTTTTGCTGTGTGTGAACTACTTCTTTTATGGAGAGACTGTAGCTGATTACTTCGCTACGTTTGTTCAGAGAAGAGAACAACTTCAATTCCTAATTCGCTACCACAGGTTTATATCTTTTGCACTCTATTTAACAGGTAAGTGTAGGAAACTGCAAAAATGAAAGAACTTTGTGCTGCATTTGTTTCTGTGCTTCTTTCTTTTTAAAAAAACCCAATTGCTCCCCAACTTTATGCATTTTCAGTTTCTTTTTCCTCTTGCTGTTCAACAAAATTAGGTATTTGCAGTTCCGTTTTTCCTGTGAAAAGATGAATATAAATTTTGCTCTCACTGAGAAGAAGAAAGCAGCCAGAACAAATAGATGATCTGGAGAAGGCTGAGCTAATAGTGCTCAAGAGAAGTTGGCATGAAGTAATTTTGATTGCTGAAGAACTGGGGCTCAGTACCTGAATACATGAACACTATTTTGGCAGTCTGTGGAGATTACTTGTATGTGTAATTACTGTGCTGGGCTGATGCTTTACTGTGCTGCTAGGTCTACAGCAAGAAGATTTACCAAATACATTTAAAACATTATTCAAAATGCCAGAGGCTTTATTTAGTCTGTGGGGTATTCAGATGCTTGCCTAATGGATAGATTTTCCTCACTATCCAAAGAAAGGCTTAAAAAACCTCTTTTCTAGGAAGAATAGACATAAACTGCTAGTCCTGTGGGGTATTTCTCTGTGAACATGTAAATATAGTCCACAGTGTTTTCAGCAATGCAGTTAATATTACTTTGGCCTTAAATTAAATCAATTGAAGACTCAGATTGGCCTAAGGGACAGGAGACTACTATGCTATAAATACTTGTAAACTATATTAAGAAACTTGATCTTCACGAGGAACTGTCAGCCTGTCTATTAATTTTTTTTTTATACAGATAAAAATTCTACTCGGTGCTTAGGTCACAAACTTGACCTTTTTCAGCTGGCTTTGGCTTGAGGAAACTAACTTTAACTTAACTAATGTCTTGTGACTGCTGAAAGATGGTGAGGGGAGAGATGAGATAAGCCAGTCAGGAACAAAAACAGGAGGCAGAGTGTAGCAGAGCCCCTTGGTGGCTGTTGCATTGGGATGGTGGGGTCACTGTCTCCAGGGTTAAGGTCTTTGAGGGCTCTGACCCCTGCTGGCCCAGGAAGCTGCCCTAGGGGAGAAGAAGTGCTCTCTTAGCCACTCAGAACCTTTCTTTCGGTCAGTAGAATTCTTCAACACCTGCACTTCATGCTTGCATTGCATGTAGCAGTATGCCTGTCTGGGGGAAAGGGGCAAGCTGGTCTTTTCAATTATTTCTGTTAATTATTCAAGACCAGCTTGTCAACCTGTTTGAGTGGGTTTTAGAGGTGATAGTCTCCTTCCTGAAAATTTATGTCCATGATGGGACCTTGTAAGTATTTAAATGGGTGCTCCTAAATCTTGTGCTCTAATGAGAATAATCCTATATGTACACTGAATTGAATACAAGAAAACACTCCTAGCAACAGAGAGATTAAAAGCTGCTCCAAGGGAGGAGAATTACAGGTATATCACAGTTCAGTGTAATTAAATACAAGACGGTACAAACTACACTTGCTTTGTTTTACAGGCTTCTGCATGTTTGTTCTGAGTTTAGTGAAGAAACATTACCGTCTGCAGTTCTACATGGTGTGTATTACCCACTTCACTGTGGTCACTCACCTTATGAATGTCACTAGAAACAGTTATGTCCCTATGTTCATAAAATAGCTTGGAAGAGGGGTGTGGAGAATGTGCTTAAACCAGCAGTAACATGAAATCAAATATTGTTGAGCTGTTTGGTATCTGTTCACCTTGCAGCTTTTTATTATTGTATCATGGGATGTGGCCTTTCAGTAAACACAAGCTAGCATTGGTGAGACCTTGTACACATATAATGTGATATGTTTCCTTTAGTGATAGACTGATACAAAAGAGATTCCTGGAGAAAGGAGTGAGCATATCCCTCTCAGATCTGAAGCCAACTAGCTCAACATAGCCTGAGGAGTGATTCTTGTGACTCAAGTGTTGCTTTGTAGAGACTCCACTGGAGTACCAGGAAAGGAACTTGATCTTAACCCCTATGTGAAAGATTTATTCTGTGACACTTAACATCAGTTTTAGTCTTCTGCTACACTGTGCCTCAATAGATCATTAATCTAGTAAAAGAAACAAGCGTTCTCATCACTTGTATTTGTCCACTTAATAAACATCATTGTAGCTATTTAAGAGCATGAACCTTTCTCTTCTATGTATCTCACAGGCCAAAAACTATAACATCACAGGTGAAAAAAGCCCAACCAAAACCCCACCCAAAACCAAACCAAAACAAACACTATAAACCCCACTGAACCCTCCCTCTCTCCCCAGCCCCACTTCTATATAGGAATGATTAGAAGCAGTGAACCAGTAATGCAGTACAGCTCCTGTCTTTAAAGAACTTGAGCAATCTGGGCATTGTGCAACCTTAAAGATTTCCTAAAGTTCCAGGAATGCAGTTAACCCTTCTTGTTTCAGCAGAGCTTTAGGTAGCACTTTACCATTGAGGATCCCTAATTCTAGACTAGGACTTAGCTGAGCCGTGAGTGAGCATGTAAAAAAAGTCTTTTACTCAAATGAAAATTACCCTGTTTGTGGGAGAACTTGTCTGACAGGCAGATGCAGCTTTTCTAGAACAGTTGGTCTTTATCTTTTAATCTGCAAAAAAAGGTCCCCATCTTCAGATTGGCATAAGGATAATATATTAATTTCCCCCTTTTTTTTTTTCCCTTCTGGAAAGAAGGCAGAAAAAATGTGGTGTCAGTCATATGACTTGGTGCCTGCCCAGAAAGCATTGAGGTGTGACTACCTAAGAACAGTAGTAAATCAGAGGGAAGCCGTGTATTCACTGTGTTTGGACAGACAAGGAGGGTATCCATTTGGTTTTAGGTGATATTCCAATATCACAGTACAATACTAAAAATTTTGCTGCAGAAATGCTGTAATTAATCAGCAGGCAATATTTTCAGAAGCTTTTAGTCAGTTCTTGTACCCCTCCTTTCAGTCTTCTTGAGTTGTCTTAACTTAAGTAGATGTTGGCTGCCATAGAAAAAACACACATGATAAGAAAATTAAAGTAGTAAGAGATTCCAAGGTTTAAATCGACCAGATATTTGGAGTGCTTAAATTTGGTGTTTCATGGAAAAACTACCAGCTCCTGATTTAAAAGCTTTTGGAAAATAAAATCTATTTTAGAATTTTTATTAGTAAACTGTTTGGAAACCACTTTATTATACACTGTTGCCACAGAATAAACATCAAGTAATACTGAGGAAAATAACTGTTTAAATGACCATGCACATAAAAATTAACACTTCATTTTCACTAATCCTAAGAATTTTCATGTTCATAAAAGGACTGGTATTCTGTTATGAGAGAGAATCGCATCTGTGTAACATGACTTTTCCATGAGTAGTTCATTGCCATTTTACTGTTAAAGTTCTAACATGTCTGTTATATGTATATACAGAATATCACATTGCTTACATTTCTTTGCTGCTTTCATGCTGAAGGTGTATGTTTTATTAAATCAAATGTTAAACTGCATATACAAAATTCTGTGTGGAGATAAGTGAAGGGTAAGCTGTTAACATTTTAGTACTTGCTTCAGAAAGCCAGCTAACTTGTGATATACTGTATGCATACATCTCTTGCATTATCACTAGAACTGGTCTTTCCTGTGAGCTCCTAAGTAGCCCCTCTAGCTGACATGCCAGTATTGATCAAGGTATACAGATCGGTGTTTTCACTAACTGTTGTGTTGTTGCATTGTTAACAGTTCGCATGGACTCATGTCACTTTGCTGATCACTGTAACTCAATCTCATCTTGTCATCCAAAATCTCTTTGAAGGCATGATCTGGTAAGGGGACATTAATAAACTGATTTGTAACTTTTGCACTGAAAAGTTTGTTCTTTTACATAGAGCTGGTTAGGGAATAATTGGATTATTATGCAGTTAAAGCAGCACAAATTAAAGGAGCATTAATGTCTAGTTGGAAGGGGAGTCAGGAATTGTGAGAGTGGTGAACTAAAGGATACATGAGAGGAAGCAGAAACCTCTTTAACTAGATTGGCAGCCACAAATATGATAATTTTGAACAACCACTTCATTTACTTGCAAGGAGTAGGATTGCTTGCATTGCCTGGTGAAATAGTTTCCATAGCATTTTGCTGGATGGATGAATATCCAACAATTCTTTTTCAATTACTTGTGAGCTTCAGGTTGCTCAGAGCTATTGAAGTTGGACCATTTAACTTGAAATCCCCAATCTGGCCACCTTCCCTGCTGCCTTCTCTGTTCAGATAAATTCAGATTACTTAAAATATTTTAAGAGTTTAAATCTTGGATATTATTGGGTCATCTTAATGGCCCATTTCCAGTGATATATGAAATTCTGATGATGCAGTTAACCTTAGTTACTTAAAACAGCTCCTCAAAGAGAGGGTGTTTTCCCCCCCGCCACTTCTTTAGGGACAGCATAAATTACAAGTTGAGACAGAAGAAGCACATGGAAGATGATTTGTGTTCTTCCAAGCACATAATACTGCATGTTCTCCTTTTTCTTTTCCAGGTACACGTACAACTGGGGAGATTATTGCAGAAAAAACATGCTCATAGTTAGAAAGAAGATCCAAAGCTTTTGTCAAAGTTTATATAAACAAATTGTTTTCATAGTGATCATGCTCATGTGCCAAAATTGAACCTAGCTGCCTTGCTAGCCTACTATTTCTTCTTTCTGCTGGTGCTAGGCAATTTGGCAGAAGGTCACAAAATCTGACTTTTAGCTGATTAATACATCCATGCTTTGAAAGGGGAACAAAAAGAGGATAACAGGCTTGGGTAACAAATTCAGATGCTGTCTGCATGCAAAGAACACTTAGAAAGCTAACACAGGCTGCTCCAAACTGCCAGAAGGAAAAAAAAAATGGAAAACTTCCTTTCTTTTTTCAATTTAGGTATCATTAAACTTTACAAGGAATTTGCTTTCTTTGATTTTACCAATAACATTAACATGTTTATTATCTGTTGTTTTCTTCTTAACTGTGGTACCAGTCTTCGAGCCTGACAGAAAAAAGACAAGCTGTTCACGTTTTAAACTCATGCACCAAAATAGTATTTTAACTTGTGTTAACATGGATCTGTAATGGTCTTGATTAGCTGAAGACTAACAGTGTATCTAAATATGCTGCTCATGGGGAAAACTAGGTGAATGTGTTATGAAATGTAATTCCTTCTAAATGCTACAGAAAAATTTCCCAGAAAGAAATGCTACTGTTTCAATTTTTGTCCTGTGTTTGGGTTCAGGAAGCTTTTGTCTTTTTCCATAAAACTTCTAATGTCTTTCCCTAGGTTTCTGGTTCCAATTTCAAGTGTTATCTGCAATGATATTACCGCTTACATTTTTGGATTCTTCTTCGGCAGAACTCCATTAATTAAGGTATGCACTTCATCACTAACAGGCTTTTACAATTTATAGCATTTTTGATACTTGTTCAAAAACATATTAATGGAAAAATACTTTCCACTGTACTGCTTGATACACATCTGATAAAAAACCAAATTGATTATCCTGTTTCTGAAGATTTACAAGTGGAAACTGGGACTAATGTGAATATAATATTGACATTACAGTATAATACAACTTGAGCCTACTGCGTCATCATTTATAGTCACTTTCTTTTTGGATTTCATATGCAGGTTTAGCTGCATGCTTACTGTACAGAAACTAATTTGAAATAAGCTGCTCAGTCATCTATATACCTGGTCCTTGTTTGGTCTCATTGACAAAACGCTGAGAAGGGCTCAAGTAGTAATCTTCCTATTCTGGTAGAATATGCAAGACCCCACAACAAGCATGAATTACTATTTTCATGATGTTGTCATGTTAACTTTTGGGTATTTAGTTGGTTCTGGTATTAAACTGCTCCTAAATTGAAAATGTGATAGAATTATGATGAAGAAAATTGCTTGTTACACTAGTCTTTCTAGGCCTGCAGTTACTGCTGTGTTAGTTTGCCAGTCTGTATGTAGGAAGCTGGTGTCTCCCAAAGAGCATCCCTGGCAGTAGTTGTCTTAACACTCAGGTTTCTGTTGCTATCTAAATGTGCACTTCCTAGTGTGCTTGTGCAGGTTTCCAAGTCTTCTGCTTGAAGGAGCTCAGCTGCTTAATCGAGGTCAGCTGTAGCCAAAGGCAAGCAGAAGCCTCCAGACTGCAGCAGCAGATGGGTAGAGAGCTCTCTGTTTGCTCTCAAGCCACCCAAGGGCACCAAACAAACTGTGGCATTTTCCCTCCTTGCCTGAGACAGGTCCTAGCCACATTCCTCTGTTTATCATGTTCAGTGGCTACAGCTGCTGACCTTCAGTATTTCACACATTGAAAAACCAATTACAAGCTTTATTTTCACAGGCAAGGTGCAGAAATATAATAAAAAAGGGTTTAGTGCTGCTACTGATGAGGTTAACACTATGTCTTTTGTGCCTAGCTATCACCCAAGAAGACCTGGGAAGGGTTCATTGGAGGCTTCTTTTCCACAGTTGTATTTGGATTTATTGTAAGTAACCACAGGACTTTTCCTCGTGTAGATTCAATCTTCAACTTCCTTTTTTTACTTGAAGTAAAGCTGCTGACCAATTTGGTCATATCAAACTGCTGAAAGTATAAGAGTTGGGGGTTTTTTGGGCTAGAGAATTCTGCCAATTCATAACTAGATGAAAAGGCCAGGCAAATATATTGATCATTTCTGCCACTACTGTATCTGGAATTGTTTTATCTATTAGTCGCATCCCTATTTTGAAATTGAAGTTTATTGATAACATTATTTATGCTTGTAAAGTAGTACTTTTATGTTACGTGCTTTATAATGACATTTCTCCTGAGAAGTAGTTTACGCTGACGATATACATAGAAGGTAATAACAGCCTGCAATAACTGTTCTAATAAGTAATTTATCACCAAGATCAGAACTCCTAACTGCCAAACTTGGTAGAAGTGATAGTTCAAGTTTTGATGGAGAAGTGAACTGCAAAGAGATTGGGTGGCTAACATTTGGGGATTTTATAATGCATAAACATCTGGTAGATATGAATCTGAGAGACTTGGAAAGGAAAACAAGTTGGGAAATCATCACTGAGTGCACTGAATGTCCACATTTGACTGCCTTGTTGAGGCATTCTCCAACTTAGATTTTACTCCATTCTGGGTCTCTTTGTTGTTAAAAAGACGAGTTATCCTCATTCTGCCATGACAAAGCCATCCATTACAGTATGAGTTTTGACTGTAACAACAAATGCCTGTTTCAGGAGTCCTTGTTTTCCTTTACAGTTTTCCTATTTCTTGGCTCAACATCAGTACTTTGTCTGCCCCGTGGAATATAACAGTGAAACCAACAGATTTGTGACAGAGTGTGAACCTTCAGAGCTCTTTCAGATGAAGAAGTACTCTGTGCCACCATTCTTTCAGGCTGTGTTGAGATGGGTAAGGAAAAAACCAAAGCTTTGGTTAAAGTTGAAATCATAACTTCCCAGTTTGAATTGTTTTCTAAACCTTTTCAGAAAGGTGTATGAATGCTGGTAAGGCTTGAGGGGTGAGAAATGAATTGATATCATGAGCCCTCTCCATTGCTCAGACAGGGAAGGTGGTCACCCAAGCAGAATTGAAATGTGTTGCTGGAGTCACACGAGGAAACTCGTCTGTGTTCTTGTGGCCCGTATCCTCTTTGCACTGGATGTCACTTAAGCATTTTGCAGAGAAACCTATTTTTGAAAAGCAACCTTTAAATTTTTGTGGAAAGTGGACAAAAGCTTGTTATGGCCCAAATTGGTAGAAGGTTTAAGTAACCTTGTAGAATTTAATTCCATTTTCAGGTAGTGTGTAACTGCTGTTAGGATAGCACTTGTACTTTTTTCACCACGTAGCACTTCGTGTGTTAGTGCCATTACTTTGTGCTGAGTGAAAAAGGAGTACTGGTAATTGTTCAGTGTAATGTAGTCACTAACCCTTTTCCTCACACCCAGCCTGCAAATTCCTTCAAGTGAGCTGTTGTATCTTTACCTGTCAGGAAATAGTGTCAATTATCCTACTATACAAAGCAGTACTTCCAAAGTCACAGGCTCCAGAGGCACTCCAACAGGAAGAGAATACCAAGCAGAAACAAAGCAGTCTGTCATTATCTTTCCTTTAGGATAAAGAGGAGGTGACTGGGATAAATGCAGAACAAGTGGGGTTTGCAGTGCTTTCCTCACCCGTGCAGTGGCTGAGAACAGAGAGTGAGGGCACAGCACTAGGGAAGGCATTGGGCTTTACCTCTGCTTACCTGGGTGTCACACTGAAGGAGAAAAGTTAATGTGGTTACAAGGAGAAAGCACAAACTGGGAACTTTACTTTTAGTCTTAGGATTGGTTGCTAATTAATGGCTACAGTTGGTACTTAGAATAGCAAAATCACATCTAGAAGGAATTCTGATATTTTCATACCAAATGAATGTACTGTTGCTTCAGGGACTGTGGGGTTGATTTGCAAATTTAGTAAGGATTTTTCTACAAAAAACCATAACCTGGACTGAGCAGAGAGAAATTGTACTGTGTCCAGCTACATTGTGTATTTTCACACAGAATTGCAATGGTTGGAAAAGGTCTTTAAGATCATCGAGTCCAACCAATATCTATCTCTACCAGGCCACTTCCACACCATATCCTTGAACACCATATCTAGATGGCTTTTAAATACATCCAGGGATGGTGATTCAACCACTTCCCTGGGCAGCCTGTTCTAGTCTTTTATAACCCTGTTGTTGTAGAATTTTTTTCCTAATGTGGAAAGGGCAAGGAGTATGGAACACCCAACTCTGTACCAGTCTAATAGAGAGCTATCAGTTAACCCTCAAAAGAGATGGTAGCTCCATGTGCGTTTCTGGAGTACTTTTACCAGTCTCTAACAAGCCTTTTAAAGAGATAATTAGTTTTAGCACTCTTCATAGCAAGTCAAATTGAATCTACTGGTTTGGACAACAGCCTATTTTTGGTTTTCCCTCTGATACTCAATTCCTCATGCTCTCTCTCAGAAATATGACCAGATGTTATGTTTGGAAGACATTTTGCTTGGTTTCAAAAGATGCCAAGCCTTGTGTTCTCCCAAAAAATTGACTTAATTCCAACTCATGAACTTTTCTGTTTGACCAACTGTATAGTTTAGCCTAAAAGATAACTGCCCAAAGTGGTCAAGAAGTTAATTGGTGTTGGCCAGCTGTGATGCAAATCAGAAACACAAGGTATAGGACCTTTCAGCTACAGATGTTTATCAAGACTTGCTAGGTGACGTGTGCTCTACTCTCAGGGATGAGGCCAGTGTAGCATTCCCTCAAAGGCTAGAGCTTGCACCATTGACTTAAAAGTACTCAAAGCTAAGTTACAAAAAAAACCCCAAACCCACAATGCTCAAACCCTGAAAACCAGAAAACCCAAACAAACAAAAAACCACAATAAACCCAACATACCCTAAACAACCAAAAAAACCTCCTTTTTTACTATTTGTGCCAGGAAGGAAAACAATTACCTGTTGCCAATGAAGTCTCTTATTTTTAAGAACTTGAATACATCAAAACATTTCAAGTCCGTGAACAGGCTAAGGGGAACAATATCTGTTTACATGCAACCCAAAAAATATTGATGGGGTTAAACCTTCTGTCTCCCATTATTGCTGTATGTGCACAAAGGTGACAGTATGGCAGGCCAGTACAAAATTTGTATCTATCTTATGAGAGTGCCTGAAAGCAGTGACAGTGAATTGCATGAAGGTGACAAGTTGGTCAAGAGCATGGGGCCACTTACTAGACCAGTACTAGGAATTTGTTGAAAACTCCTTTGTTTTCAGGAAATGGACCTGGAAAAGCAGAGCCAGGAGAGACTAGAGAGTCCCATTGTACATTATGGAATTATTAGTTATGTGTCTTATGATCAGCTAAGAGATTGGCTGAAAACCACGTAATTTGTTAAAGTTAACTGCGTTAGCAACCCTGAGTACTTCATCCTGTTCACGTGACCAGACCTTTCAGCAGCTTTCTACAGTGTGTCTACTCTTCCTTCCTTTAAACTATTACTTTGTGTCAGGAAAAAGGAAGCTTTGTGGAAAGTTGCTCTGTAACAGCCCTATTTTAAGGTATTTAAGCTTAAAATGCTTGCCAATCAACGTATTGAAATATAGTGTTTATTCTTTTCCTTGCAGGAAACAGTGAATATGTACCCATTTCAGATGCACAGCATTGCACTGTCAACATTTGCTTCATTAATTGGGCCGTTTGGAGGATTCTTTGCCAGTGGATTTAAAAGGGCTTTCAAAATAAAGGTGTGTAATGACTCCTATAAGCCAGTTTTGTTCTGGTTTTCTTTTTGAATTAGATAAATTGGTGGGTTAGGTTTGTTGATTTTTTTTCTAATCATTCACTGTCATAACTATTGTTTTCTACTAAGGTGTGGTGATGTTTGAGCTGGTTTTTAGCATCATCATCAGTACTTAGTTTTATCAGTTATACATATGTGTTATTCTTAAAACTTCGCATAATCAACTTGTGACTTCAGTGTTGAAAACGAGAATAATTTGCTTTCATATTTTGGTCGATAATTACTCTTTCAAGTCATGTTGCAGAAGTGGTTTAGACAAGCAAGATGTGAGATGATATACTTGGCATGAAAGGCAATCTATAGATGCCTAAGAAGCACTGACAGTGGCTTACCCTTCGAATTGTGGCTGGCTGTGTTTCACCAGTAGTATTTGTGTCATAACAGACACTGATCTGTCAGGTTCACCACAGCATGGTTTGGTTGCCGTGGCCAATCAGGTGCTGCCTTGTACCCAGAGTGTGTCTTGGCAAGCAACGTGACGTCCTAACCTCTGTTTATTGCAAGGTGTGCGCTGTTGCTTGTGGCAGTGTTTGTTGTCCCTAGCTGGGATTAAGTGGCAGTAAGAGTATGGGAAAAGGGCAGCCCCAAATTTTCTCCTGACGTTTTTTATGTCTTGGTAGGACTGCTGTAATTCTTATGCTGCTTGTTGTAGTTCTTGTTGTTACTCCCTATGTCCACCAGTTTTGGCATGTGCTTTGCACAGAAGCATGTGAACCTCTCTTCATGTGCTAAACTCTCATATGTGTGCTTCTACTTACCCCTCTTTGTTATGCTGGTCTGAGCACCTTGTCTGGCACTTTGCTAGCTACAGCCACGTGCCAGGTGTTCACCCAGCAAGTACACAAGTGAGTGTGGATGATAAAGAGGATATATGAGGGTAGTTGACTGATAAAGCTGTTCTACAGACAAGATTGAGTAACACAGAAGTAGTGAATTGAGTTTTGTTTGCATCAATATTTTTTTTTTTTTTAAAGTATTGATATGTTTTTCACTACAGAGTTTTTTGATTATGTTAAATATATTTATACTGTATGCACACATTATGGTTTTTAACTGTGGTTACCAAGAACCCAGTAAAAGAAGGGCAGATGAATGGGCAGTATGACTTGAAAAGCCAGCGTTAGACGGTGGAGAGAGTCCTCAGGTTCCTGCTTCTCTTATAGCAAATACATATTCCCTGGTAACAAGTGCTTCAGCAGCAGCCACCAGTAGAGGATAAAGCAATAGAAGTATGAAAGAGGAGAATTAGATTCTGCTGAGGCAAAAAAACAACAGCCTTAGCTTCAGAGGCCTGCTACAAAATGAAGTATGTGTAGGCACACAGGTGTATTGAGTACTGGCAAACTCACACCTGATGTTCCGCTGGCCTCTTGTGTGACACTGGATAGGTTGCTTCATCCTTTTCTTCTCACCTCTTGACTCACTTTTGCAGTTTAAAACTCCTTTAGCCAAGGAAGCTCTTTCTAACTTTTGGCTCAGTGCAGTGAAACTGTAGCTTAATTGCAGCCCTAATGTGCTTCTGTCAAGTGGTACATTGTTAGTGTGTTTCATTGGAATCACTGACTGTGATTTTTTTTTTTTTTCCCCCCCATTCTTCACATCCAAAAGGATTTTGCAGACACAATCCCTGGGCATGGTGGGATAATGGATCGCTTTGATTGTCAGTACTTGATGGCCACCTTTGTTCACGTCTACATCACCAGTTTCATAAGGTATGGGCTTTTACAGTATTAACCAGCTTGCATAGGAGCTGTAGAATAGTTACTTCATGTAAGTTATGTTCAACATTCTTAGCAGAGATTTCAGGTTTCTAAATCTGATTTATGCAATGATTTCAAATGCAGAACTATTAAGAAAACATATGTCACTGCCTAGGATTTGTGTCAGGTTCAAGTTGTGCCTTAATGTTTTTGTGACTGCTGTGTACCCTGAATACCAGAACGTTTTGTGTAGCAACCTCAGAAGTTTTACTAGAATTTACTGATTACAGGGAGGTATGAGGATGGGGTTTTGGGCAGGAGGGTTGCTGCAGCATCTGCTTCTCCTGTGTGGTTCCTGAAGAGCTATAGGTTGCGAGACTACAGTTCTTCATGTAAGCTTCAGTATTTCTCAGTCACTTGACTTGGGATTTTCTGTTTAAGATGAAAATACTATGGTTAAAGAGAGGAGACAACTTCTTAAAAACACTGCTTATCTTCCCTGAGCCACACCAGCTTTCAAGAAGAAATAATGGGAATGACAATTCTCTTACTGTCAGTTATTTTAGTTCCTAGGGCAGGGATCAAGGGGCTGTAGGTGTCCAAACTGATACATGCCCTTAGTTTTGTAAATGTATATGGCTAAATAATTATTAGATACCTAATCAGCAACAGATTCTTGCCTCATATTTGGTCTACCTTAGAAGTAGACTGTAAATAAGTGACTAGTTAAAAATGAGGCTGTTATTTATAAAAAACTTGGTTTAATTTGCAGTTTTCTTTACTGACTTGGCCAACTTTCCATTTATTGTAATAGTACCTAGCTTATCTGGTAACAGATACTAAACTAAAAAAGATCTGTTGATGAAAAGTGTTTATTACGGTGATTAAAGATGAATCAGTGAATCTTATTTGTCATAAACCTTCTTCATATCCCATCTGGCAGCAAATACAAGGAAAGCTTTTTAGTTTCTGTTCAGATTGAGCTAAGGAGTATGCTTTGCCAGTAATGCTCACCCATGCATCCTAAGGAGATAGACTGGGAGAAATCCATATCTTGGTGTCTCCTCCAAAGGGAAGCCATTGTTTATGCAGCAAGAAGAAAATTGAAAGCTGTCAAAAAGTTTCTTTAGAGCTGCTGCTCACAAAAAAAAATTCTTTCTTCATTGACAGAGGTCCAAATCCCAGCAAATTACTGAAGCAGCTGTTGATACTTCAGCCCGAGCAACAACTGAGCGTGTATAAAACCTTGAAATCTCACCTTATTGAAAAAGGGATCCTGCAGCCATCTCTGAGAGGGTAGCTTGTCAAAACAGAGGACTAGAAGAAACTTCCATTTACAAGAAGCCTGTGGAAAAGCATTGCAAATGTGCACATAGATAATATCTAAAGGAAGGGTAGTTTGTGGCCTGGAAGAGGTGAATGTTTCCTGAAATGAATGTGAAGGCTACAACTTCCTGTTAGGACACAGAAGATCTCTTACTCCTAAAATAATTAAAATGTTTGCAAAGTAACAATACACATGCTGTATATTTTAGTTCCTGACACGGATGGCAGCAGTCTTCCTTCAGCACCAGCCTGACAGACTTTGTAGTTAAAAAACAATAAATAAAATTCATTGTTAGTTTTTAATGAGTTAATGAATGTTGTATATCTTAGCAATACTTTTTTGGTGTCTCCAGTGGTTACTGAAGTATAAGCAGATGAAGCAGGTGGTCGCTTATAGGTGGCCCAGTGCTGAAACTATAATTGACCAGAAAATAATTGTTAATCTGGTCAAAGAGGTACTTACAGCCTGCTGTATCAGACTACCTGTATTTACTAAATCACTATGAAGGCTTAACTTAGCTCTATTTTTAGTTAAATAGCTTTCTTATTAAACTATTTCATGCTTCAAGAGAAAAATAACTTTACTGAAGTATAGCTGGGCTTGTTTTGGTTAATGTTACAGATTATAAACAAATGTCAACATCCAAGAGTAGAGATTCCCTTAGAAAAAGGGATTCTCCAACCCGGTAAACAGATTGTGGAGAATCTGGTGTTTAAGTCCTTGGTTTCCATCTCCTGGTCAGTGTCTGAAGACAGTTAATTCAAGCCTTATTCCTTGTGCCTCTGAACTACTGCGTAGAAGGGGGGAGTTTCCTTCTTTTTAAAAGCACTTTGGGGTCCTGAGTAAGAAATGAAGTTTAAGTGCTGTTTTATTAACTTATTACTTGGTGAAGTTATAAGGTTTTATCTCATGAATGTGCACAGTGCAAGACAGGGTGCATGGTTCTTCTGCTGTTGTTTATTAAGAGGACTCTCAAGCAAGCTTGGATAACTACACAGGTGAATGGAGAATTTCTACAGAAAGCAGTTATTCTGTAAACTTAGTGGAGTATATGAGGAAAGCTGATGCTCTGTGATTCTCAATCCTAGCTGTTTTCTAAATTTTTTCATCATGTGTCATGTCTTGATGCAGATAAAAATACAGAAGTTTTTTGAAATGGCAAAAATGACTCCTATACAAACAACAAGCACAAATGCCAATTTTGTTTCAGTATACTATAACTTGATACAGTTTAATTTTTCCAACTAATTGTAAGTAAGTTTATCCTACGGTGAATGTACCGATGCCACATATGGGTGTGTGTATATATATAAGATATTAAAAGGTGTATGTATATATATTTTAAAGGTGAAAATTTTAAATGGTGCTACTTGAGGATAAAACCATGGGGGAAATCACTAGGGTGGGTAATAAGCTGTATCTGTAAAATTCAGACTGCTTTTTTGTTGAACACCATGCAGCTGAGACCACCACGCACTCTGTTTTGCACTTAGGCCATTGTAGCAGGTGTCCAGCTTGTGTTTGGGAAAGCAGCCCTGTGCATGGCTATGAAATGAAATCCAGGTCTGAAGTCATTCCTGTCCATGTCAGGTCTTTGACAGAATTAAATTCTGTCTGACCTGGCCATTGCAGTACTGTAGTGAAGGAACACTCCAAGAGGTGAAAAATGTCGCCAGCTGCTTGTCCGTCAGTGGCCATGCAACTTGGCCTATTAATTGGAGGGGATTGAATTTCACCTCTTCCACCAGAGGTTAAAAGGTAGCACAGCCAGAGAGTGGGACACATAGAAAGGTGCTTTAAAAAGAAGGGAAGGGAAAATGAGAGCTACCAAAGTAGCATACCTGGAAAACTGACTTTTAAATGAGGCTTTGGTTGTGTAGGGGACTTTGGTACATGCTTATGAAAAACACAGCCATACTGGAGCTGGAGTATCTTTATCCTGGGTATTTAAAAAAAAATAGAATAAAAAAATTATATTTAGTATATATATAAAAAGATAATTGTTACTTCAGAAACTTGAACTTTTTAGTGTAATTTTGTAGCATGTATAATAAAGAAGTTAAAATATATTTTAGCATTTAATACAACAGAGCATTTGAAATTAATTGCCATCTATTTGCACAGTAGAAAGTTCAACACTGTGATTCTGCTGTTTGATGTTAAAATGAAGAAGGGATCACTTGTGAGCTTACTCATAATTTTCAGGATAGAGTAATAGCTTCCTGCTGGCTTAGGCTTGGTGTAAATAAAGCTCAGTAGGACCCGTCACTGTGAAGTGACAACTGCGCTTGCTCACTATGAAGTGCATTTACCCCACTTGTTACTTCTGTTAGTTCCAGCATTGCAACACGATCAACAGGAAAGTTTAATTTTTTACACCAGTGGTTCTTTTCACTTGCACTTTTGTTCAAAGCTATGATTACCCATTGAGCAAAAAAAAATGTATATTATGTAAATACTGTAAATGGTATGAGCATATAATGTCTGTTTTAGTTTGACTGTTTCAATCTTTCATTGAAGCAGGCATTGTAAAAAAAAATAAAAACTGGGACAGAAATCCTCTTGTCTTGTATTTCCTTGATGGGGTTCTGAGCAACCTGACCTAGTTGGAGATGTCCATGCTGATTGTAGGGGGGTTGGACTAGATGACCTTTGGAGGTCCCTTCCAACCCAAAACATTCTATGATTCTATGAAGTCCTGTGGTGAGCACGACACTTGCTCAACAGATGAGCTCCATTCATAGGGGCATTTCCTGGGATGGTGTGCAGGACTTCCTCTGGTGTCTGGACCCCCACTGTGTCTCACGGATAGCTTTGCTGCTCCGGGCCACCACTGGTCCCTCTTGCTTCCACTCCAGGTATCTACAAAGAAATAGCAGAGAGTGGAGAGTGGGGCAATGCCAAGACTGAAGCTCCTGCTCAGGGAGGACTCAGTGACTCCTCTTCCCACCCTGCCACATTCTGCCTCTGAAAACATGAGTAATCTTCAGTTTTCTTGCTGTCAGGGGTTGTGAAATATTCTTGTTTTGGAACATCACTTCGCATTGGCTATTCCTGGCACGGGCCTCTCACTATTCACCCTACGTGGGGACTATGGGGCGGCAACTGCAGCTGCCTCTCCCATGCTTTTCTGGTCCTTCCCTTTTAAGTGTTCAATCTGAGGCCTTTCACCTCCTGCAGCCTCAAAAAAGCTGGGTAACAAATGCCTGGTTCCTAAATTACAAAGAAGGCTGCAACATCTGTTAAACACTCGCCCTCAGCAAATCACATCTGCACTGCTCACCTCTTTGGACTTTAGGGAACTACTGCAGAAGCACAGAGGGAGCTTTCCCGTGGCCTGCATCATCCGCTTCCTGATGTGCTTCTGAGGAAGGGAAGTGGAAAGTTAGTGGTGAGTGTCCTCCTGCTACACAGGTAATGTTTTGGACTGTTACTTGCACAGAAACAGGAAATTTTTACCTTCAATGGACAAAAGCCTGTTGAGGCAGTTGGAGGGAGCTGCTTTCAGGGGTACTACCATAGCACCAGATCAGCCTGACAGCCAAAGTAATCCTTATTTGTGCAGTTGCAGCAGAGGGAATTAGTGACTTTTTTTTTAAACATTGACTTTATTTTCACTAAATAACATTTAAGCCACACTGCGCAGAGTCCCTTTGCCCAGCTTGTACTAGAACCTGCATGTAGCTAAGGTACTATTGCATTGAGAAATTGTTTCTCAATTATAAAGCAATAGTATACTTCTTTATCACAGAATCACAGAATCACAGAATGTCAGGGATTGGAAGGGACTCATCTCTCTCTACAACTTCTACACCAGGGGAAGTTTAGGTTGGATAGTAGGAAAAATTTCTTCACAGAATCACAGAATGTCAGGGATTGGAAGGGACCTCAAAAGATCATCTAGTCCAATCCCCCTGCCAGAGCAGGATCACCTAGATGAGGTTACACAGGAACATGTCCAGACGGGTTTTGAATATCCCCAGAGAAGGAGACTCCACAACCTCCCTGGGCAGCCCGTTCCAGTGTCCTGTTACCCTCACTGAGAAGAAGTTTCTTCTCATATTTAAGTGGAACCTCCTGTGTTCCAGTTTGTACCCGTTACCCCTTGTCTTATCATTGTTTGTCACCGAGAAGAGCCTGAATATAATTCTTATATAATATATAAGAATATATATAT
>VYZX01024600.1:0-11891 GCA_013401335.1 Brachypteracias leptosomus
TGGAGATACCTCTCCACAGAGTTAAATTTACAGGCTGTGTGCTGTGGCAGTCTCAAATTTCCCTGTACCTCTTATTATTTTAGGTAGAAAAAAGACATGCTAAATTCTTATGTTAGTAGTACCTCCTTGTGTTTTCTTCTTATGGAAAGGGATGAACGATGCCTTTCTAACTTGTGTAGAACTCTACATTTTCATTGAATCCATATTATTTTCTTCATCTAATGGGCTGGGAAAAACCCCCACACATATATGCAGTCTTGATTTTAGAAGAGCTTGATTTAAATCTAAGCTTTAGACCTTTCTTTCATGTATAGTCTGCACATTCCCAAATATTTAAAATCTAACTGAGTTGTGTGGAAAATGATTCAGAGAATAAACACTCCAACTGTTGCTGGAAGTGGTCTATCTGAAATTTTAAATCCAAGAGTGAGGCGTGCTAGTTGCACTCAACCAAAAACTGATCTGAGTGGGAAGATAATACTGTGGTTTAATTAAATGGGAAAAAAAAAGAATCTATGAATCACACTCAGATGTAAAATTATTTTTAAGATGACAAAGTTTATTCACTATGTACCTGTCATGTTAGAATCTTTTATCCAATATTTCTGATGCTTGAACTATTCTATTAAGAACAGAGTAATACAGAATATTCCTTTGATGTTGACAAGATGTTGAAAGGTTTTATGGCTACTTTTTAATGATCAATAGGAACATTGAATCATGTTTGTCATATCTACAACATGTTGCATTTTAAATTTACAACATATTGTATTAGTCAAGTTTATTTGTCTTATAGCCTAGACTTGCTTAGGGTGGGAAGTTATTTTTCCTGTCCAAAAAGGGAAAAAGCTGTAAAATTCTTCATTAAAAATTTGGAATCTCTTCTTCAAGGTAAACATCTTAAACTAGTTGCTGAATCTTCTAATTAGCAAAAAAGTTGTGTATCTTAGTTCAATTCCATACAGCTTATTGTGGAGTAAATTCCAGTACTTCTGAGATATTTTTTAAAATTATGGTTTATTTTCAATGAGTTTAAAAAATAAGTAACTTATTTTTAAGAAGATACATATATATGGATATTTTCCAGAAATTCCTGACCTTAAAGAACTCAGACTTTTGTCTGCCTATTTTGGAGTTTCATTTCCCTGAAAGATATTTCCATCCATAAAAGAGAAACTGCAATGCCTTCTGATACTTCAAGCTCATACACAGCTAGAATCTCCCACTCAGAACTTTGAACAAAAAAATGTGATGAATTTCACTCCTTGGTTTAGATGAAACAGAAAAAATGGGATTAAGTCTACTTAGGAGATACGTTTTGTACATACCAATGTCATAGTAAAGTGCCCTTAACAATAGCAGAACAAAGAAAGATTTCACCCTGTAGCTATTTTTAGTGTAACATTTCTCATTTATCACAGAACTCCTCAGAAAACATTTTCTGTAAATATTTCAGTCCTATCTTGAGGAAACTCAGAACTGAGTATCAGTTTTTGCACGACTTCTTAGGGCTTCTGATAAATAATTGTAATCCCAAAGTAAAAAAATAAAAGGAAGAAAAGAAAAAGAGACCAGGTTTGGATACACCATTGGTCAAGCAACTTTGTTCATGAGTTAACATGAAAAATGAGAATGTGTTTTCCTTGTTTGTCTTATGAACTTTTATAGTGCATTTCATTCTCATTTAAAATGGTTATCAAGATCAATTTATGCAAAAGGTGAGGCTATGCACACAGCACCTAAAGCTAAAAAAATCTTTGTTGAAAGGGAACATTAAATAATATTTTTACTGAATTCAAATTCATTATTCTTTAAAATATCTTGTTACTGAATAATCTGCTCCAGTGAATGATTCCAACTTGAATCATATTTGTAGAAAATTCTTGCATCTTAGTTTACCACCATCCAGGTCTACTTATTTTGTTTTCACAGCTTATAATGGATTTGTACTATAGGTGGAGGGCATTAAAAAGAAAAGTTTGATGTCAGGCTTGAAATGATTCTTGGTTCCTACATGATAGAGAACAAGAGAAAATGTTTCCACACAGAAAATTCACTATTTGCCTAATTCAAGCATCATCAGGTCAAATTCAGTGGCTTTTTCTGGCTTTTTAACTATTGGAAGAAAATGCAAAATCTGGTTAATTTTCTATATATATGAATACCAGGAGCAACAACTCTTTTCCAACCTTCCTATTTCCTTCATAAACATTCTCTATGTACATAGTGTAATGTGACTACAGATCATTAAGCACAATTTTTATGTTTCTTAATTTCGTAAGAAAAAAACTCGTATACAATGGAGCCCAAAACAATATTTGAATTCTGTGCTTTTTCTAAGTTCAGTGTATTATTAGAAACATCACCTTTCCCTAATATCAGTGTTCATGTTGACTGAATATTAAGTGGCATCCGTGTAAATTTTTTTCTATTTCAACTTGTTTAAGAGGACCTCAGAATCCAAGAAAATGTCTTAAAAATGTTGTAAACTTAAAGACTGAGATTTTTTACAATTTGAATTATGTTTTTCTTGATAAGTTTTTAATGGTTTCATTATAAGTCATGAGATATCACCTGTGGCATTGAAAAATTTCTGGATAACTTGCTTAATATCTTCTCTGTTCTTTCAGTATTTAGTAATTTCAATGTATAAGAAAAAGCAGCAGGAAAACATTTGGGGGGGCAGAGTGGGGAGGGGAGGGCTGTCAGAAATGCCTAAATTCTTTCTGATTTCAGTGAAGACCCAGTCTCCATTCAGGAGTATTAATACAAACTTGAAAGTCTGAAGTTTTGAGGACTATATGATTGGATTAGTCTGACTCTTCCTTTCAGAATGAGCATTAAATATACAATGGGAACTCCAAAACCTGAGTGTGCTGCCTTATGCAATTGCTCTGTAGCTGTCTAAATCTAACTTTTAAAATATAAATAGTATTTAAACAGTTTTCATTTTAATATCTTTATCTTTAAATATCCCCAATATATGTTGTGCAATTCTAGATGAAAAATACATTTGGTTACCAAATTCTAACCTCCCTAAGGAAGCTTTAACAATAATATCAACAGAAAACAAATGGATTTGATTTTTCATGCAGTTGGACCATTAGGTGAGCACAGAAACAGGGGCGAGCATAGCTTTTGAAAATGCCGTTGTTGCCTAAGAGAAGTACTTCAGCCACAGAGGAGCTGAAGAAGGTGAGTCATTTATAAATGTTATGACAATGACAGAGAACATGAATTATTGATGAACTGTTTAAAATTGGAATTGGTACAAAAGGTAAAGTTTATTTCTAAATTGCCTCCCAAATAAATAACCTGATTGCCAGAAACATTTAAGGTCCAGAAAGTCTCATTGATCTTAACAGTTCTTTTCAAAATCCACATGAGGGACTGGATCTTTTTTTAAAAATCACAGTACTTCTCTTTTCATAATTTTCTTAATTCAGCTCCCTGTAAGGCTCTGCCTTCATTAAAAATATTTGTATAGTCATTTACAAAAACTCTGCAAGATTTATTTTTAATGGCTATATTATACTGACATAATTATTTGCACTGTATAAGTCTCTCTATTTCACACTTATAAAACTGTTGCTAATTTCGAGACTTTTTATTTTCTTTTTTTTTTCTGAAAATCAGAATAGCTGATAAAATCAGAGAAAGTAGGTCAGAAAATGCCTACTTTATTAATTTGTTTTAAGGCCATCTAAGATGTATTGCTCAAATACATATGCCTGCATGAATCATACCAGTTTTGTAGGTAATATTTCATTTCAGTATTTCTTTCCAGTAACTGTGTTCTAGTAGTGAAATAAATACTGTTTAGAAAAAAAAAAAAAAAAAAATAACAACAGGTATTGCTTTTTATATTCTTTGCAGTTTCCAGGAGTTCCTAACACAATTTAAATGGCTGAAGAAACTTCATTTTTAGAGATGCTACAAGTATAAAACACTTTCTACAAGCTGAACAGAACATGTGATACCAAAGATGTGCAGGTGTTACTTGGAAGGATAATCACAAAGACACAGACAGAAACTGAAGTTCTTGCTAGTTCTGGAAGTTTGCCATTTATTTTAGAATACTTCTTGTATTTCCTTGCAACCAGATTGCACTTTTTCCTTCAATAGGAAATACGATTATTGGCTGCCTTCCTATGTTCCCTCAGCGCCTTTCCTAGTTATTTTAATGTTAGTGTGTGCCATTCCTAATAATTTATTCCCTTTGTTAGGAAAGAATCATCTTAATTTCTCTCCTGATGTCCCTCTGCATATTCCAATAAGGTTAAGCATGGACATGAAAACTCACAAATATGATACCTGATCATGATATCTTAATATATTAATGGCTGAATGAAATCAGTGAAATCCCAAAGACAGTATTATTTCTATGCAGTATTAAATAAAATCTAAATACAACTCTCTCTTTTATCTTTGTTGTATTCTGTTATAAATACAACATGTTTGAAGACACTCTTATCAGAGGGCAACACTTTTCCTGATGTAAGTTTTAATGAAGACACGGACATACTCTTTTAATCAACCTAGGTTTTGACATTAAAAGGATCCTTTCTAAGTGTTTATGTAGCCTTAAACACTGAAGCTTTGAAATGCCTTACAATCAATGGTGTATTTTAAAATTTTCATATATCCTCTAAGATAGGAAAAAGATTTTTCTATAATTCACATTTTTTTAGAAGGTTGTTAGAACATAAATAGCTTACAAAATATGCATTACATCTGTAAACTCTCAGTTGAATTAGGAACTGACTTTCAGGGTAATGTTCAGTTGCTTAAATTTAAATGCTTACTGCCATTTGAATTATCTGATTATAGCAGATATATCTGCAAAAGCCCAGAAGGTATGACAGATCTGCTGGAGACTACAACCTTTTGAACTGGATGCAGAAAGAAAAGGAAATATCCAAATGAATCTGATAAGACACTAAGCTGCTCAGGTTTAGGCAATTGAGTCAATTGGGAACTTATTCTTTTTACTCAGGCTTGAAGTTTCTGTAATTAGACAACTGAATCAAGCACATAGTATCTCAAGTTCTAATGAGGACTATATTCCCTGGACAATCTTTCCAACTCTAAATATTAAGTGGTACAAAGAAAGGAAAAAATATGTTCCAAAATTATGCGCACTAGAACTTCTTTTACCACACTAAGATATACAATCAGTGACCATGGAAAAGAAAAAATGATTTACATAATAAGGGAGACTGATCAGCCTTGGATGTTAAATACTATCACAATGCATCTAGAGACAATGAAAAAGCTGAGAATTTTTTTTTTTTCCAAAACTTGGAAATGATCACTAGCTAAGACCTGTAGTGCCAGATGAGGATTATAAAAAAGAGTAGCTTTCTGTAATGAGGAAAACTCAAAAAACATGTCAATTTGGGCTGTCTTGTGATATTGTCTAAAAATGACTAGCCTGACCAAGTCACAACACAAATTGTTGAAAATCAAATGTGATTCATTTAAACTACTGACACCTTAAATCAATGAAGGTTTCTAAGAACTGGTTGAACAATTAGATCTCTTAGTTTTTAAGAACTTTAGCAATGTGACAGAATAGCTGTTTTCTCATCCGGTTTTAGTGTCAGAGTTCCCAGGAAGCTGAAATCAACCCATACTGGAAGCATTTTTCTTCTAATTGAAAACAGTTGAAGAGACAAGTTTTACTGGACTAATCAAAACCAAAATTATAGAAATTTCTATACTGCATTGTTTTAGCAGCTAAAATACTTAAGACTATAAGAAATTGACCTTATTCTTATGCTGAGGAGTGGCCTGGAGGCAACAATGTATGGTTTCCTGATTGCCAACTGGGAAGAGTGAGGCCAAAAGTCTACAGATATTGTTTCTTCTCTCCACGTGTTTAGAGTAAGTTGTTATAAGTAGTTTAGAGTAAGTTGTTATAAGGATGATAACAACCGCATTTTGTGACTGCAGATCCTTGGAAAATCCTAAAATTGCATAAAGTAGGTACACCTGATTTGTGATGCAGTGTTTTTATTTCCCTGGACTACAAATGACTGGAATCAAATAGCCACAGGAGAAAAAGCTTTGGACTGATGAAAAGACAGTGAGCAAATATAGTAGCTATTCTTACATAGATAATAGATGTATTATTTTTATGGTAAAAGCATTGCCCTCTCCCTTAATTTTATATTTTGTTTATTACTATTCTTCCTTTTTTTTTGCTTTTTTTCTTTGCATGATTAAAAAAGCTATGAAATAAAAGGCTGAGGTCCTCTAAACAAATGAAACCCATTAAATGAAGCAGCGACCTAATTCAGACAACCTTATGAAAGCAATCCCTTCTTTGGAAACTTCAGAGGGTCTTACTGAAATACGATACACATCAATGAACACATCATTGTTTTTAGTCTGTGCACAATGCAGCTTTGTGTTAGCTTAGTGGAATTTAAGGATGAAGTGTAGATTAAATACTCCATGTTCTAATAAAAGTATTTGTCTGTTTTTACCTTTTGCTTTACCTGAGATGCTAAGAATATGAGTCCTTAAATTTTCATAATGAGATTGGTTTATTTCTTTATGGTCAACATCACAGAGGAATTCAGGTTGAGGCAGTGGTAAAAATAAAATCACTTCACTGAGTGGCATAAATTTTAGATTTGTACTTACTAAACAGCATGAGCATAGCAGGTGGATAAATTTCTATTTCAAGGTTTGTACTGTGACACGCTCATTCACTTTGTACGGAATACATTTATAGCAATCAAGGTCCCTGTCCCTTTGATCCAACTGTGATCAACACCATAAACTCAGGAGTACAAGATACTTTATTTAAACTGCTCAATATGCCTGAGTCCTGGAAGGCTATACACATGTACTGGTTCCACCTTGGGTTCAGCTTTTTGCAAGGTGTTGGATGCCCATGAATTTGTTCCAATGGAGGGGTTAATATTTTAACTACTTACTGTTTTCTGACTTAGATGGTTGATAAAAGCTGACAATGGTCTCAGCCAAGCCAATTGCTTTGCCTTTTCCCATGACTAAATTGAGCTAGCTATCAGGTTTACTATCATGGCTTGGTCTTCTGCCCCAGATGTGTTATAAGTTAAAGTTACTTAGAGTTCACCCATGCTTGTGTCTTTTCCAGGATACACCTAAACAATTAGCAGGGCAGATGCAGACTAAGCATTTGGAAAAACTTCCCCCATAGCAATTAACCTATGCTTAGTTTGTTTTTCTAGAACTGCTAGAGGTATAGGTAGAGTTGGGCAGATGTGGTTAGTGTCTCACTCATCTAAGCAATACTTTCAGTCAGACTATGCTCCATGGCATAGTAACACCTAGAGGAAAACTTGGGTCAAGCTAGACTTTTTCCTCAACATCATCTAAGAGGGAACTCTATACCAGCTTATCCTTTATTAGATCTCAATATCTGAGTGTATTTGGATGTTTAACTTCTTTTTTTTTTTCAGTTTAAATGTCAAACTTGAGTTTCAGGCACTAAGATCAAATCACAATTGCATCCCAAATGAAAAACACAACACAATTTCAATGAAGTATGCTGACTTCTGACGAGCCAAACAGAAGCCTAAGTTAATCTTTACTTATGGATGACAGATTTGTCCAGTGTAATATGCAGAANAAAATTTGACAGGTAGTCAATATTTTTGTGTTTTCACACATCCATTCCCAGGGACTGCTCAAAACACCATACTCAACCCTGTTAGCATGACATCGCTGGCAAGTTAATCTTTACTTATGGATGACAGATTTGTCCAGTGTAATATGCAGAACCATCTTTTGCTCTAATTCTTAGGAATATCTTTATCTTTTTTCTTTCCCAACAAAGTTCTAATCATTTGCCAGTGTAATGGTATTTCTGTGTTTTAATTACACCCTGTTCTCCCTGTGCTGGTTTTAGCATTATGTAGCTGACTACATTGCCTTCGTATAAGTTGATTATTTCAATTTCATGCTAATACTAGGGAAAATCAGTAACAGGGAGCATGAAAAGAACAGAGCATGTTATAGGGACAGAAAACAGGGTCACTGAAAGAGAACTGAAATTTGTAGATACTGTGACTCCCTTATGATCTTGTGACCTTTGTATTAGTTAACTATTGAAGCTAAAAGCCACAGCATATGTATCAGTATTATTAAAGTTAATACTGAAACACATCTGAAAGTATTTCAGAAAATGTAATAATGCCCTAGTGCTTTCTCAAACCTCTATGTATGCAAAGGTGATCTTTATGTACTTAATAGATTTCATATGTTCTAGAAACACAGGGATCCTTGTGCATACAAGGAGAGTAATTGTAAGTAATATACAAGTATATATGTGACAATCGTATTTTTCAGACATGGATTATGGTTTATGACACTCAGAATTCATAAACAAAAGTTGTATTCAGGCTGATAATTCAATGATGACAGTGACAGGGTAGCAGATAGTTGAAAAAGACAGAATTTAAAATATTTGCTTGTAGTTTTGTGAAAAACCATGGATATCACACTGTGTGTAATGATGTGCTAACTATTAAGATAGAGCAACTAATTAATAACAACTGTCTCATCACTTCTATTATTGTTTCTTTGAGTGCAGATCTTAACATACTGCTTTTAATATCAGGCTTGATGCAGGGTATTTTGAAAATCCAGATATATCTATACTCCTTGGGGAAGGTAGACAGGTATATACAAAAAGTGAAGAAAATTTTTTTTGTAGTTTCTCTTGATATTTAGTATAATAGTCCTCTTGTGTTGCTAATAGGGACACAAAGTTCCATCTGTTGTTAGGCTCTGAAGCTCTTCAGATGAGTATGCATGGACGAAGTTACACCTTCATTTTCTTATTTTCTTTTTTTGTTTGTTTGTTTTTTTAAACAGATATGCAATTAAACTTATTAGTGCCCCCTCAGTTTCTAAATAATTTAGAGTAACATCCAGTTCATTCAGTAGGTCAATATCTTCTAATCAAGTTTTCCATAAAACATAATTGCAATACAATCTCTTTGTATTACCAGCATCATAAACATAATCAGTATTGAATCATTTCCTTGTTTATATATGTACAAAATATCACATTGAGCTCTCTTAAAAAATACTGATTAATGGTATTATGTTTGGCAATGATCTGCAATAAAGCAATGATTAGAAGATGTTCATGTGAGCACCTTGCTAATATGTTATTCCCTCTTCAGGCCTATAAGACTACCTCTGAAATACTCCAAGATCAATCAAGTATTCCAGAACAGGCCTTCAAAAATTTTGCCTTCTGTAAATAAACTAGGAGGAATACAGAGCTTGATTCCAACCTTGCAACAAGAACTTGCATGAAAGGGAAAATAAGACAAAGACCATACACAAAACTACTTATTTGCTTTGTGGCATGTTCCAGATAATTCATTTAATTAATTGACTTGGAAGATGGCCTATTTCTTTTGATTTTCATGTTAAAACAAGTTTATTTTATGCAGGACAGTGTGCCCATAAGCTACATATTAAAAAAAAAAAGAAAGAATCGTTGTTGTTGAAAGGGACCCTGTAATCTCTAGTCCAGCCTGCCTGCCCAAAACTGCTTCAGGGTCATGTCCAGTGAAGTTTTGAATATCATTAGGAACGGAGACTTCACAACATCTCTGAGAAACCTTTTTTAGTGTTTGACTGCTCTCATGATCAAAAAGTTTTTCTTAAGTGCAATTTCCAATGTTAATATATTACTATATTACTATATTTATTTCCTACATTGTTATTTTACTTTGCATATTTTAAAACTATGTTGATATGTACCCCTTAACTACTATGAAAAACAGAAATGACAAGATGTTATTCAGGCAGTTTCAGTGGCAAGATTTTGAGCCTCATGAATGCATAAGATCTACACTGATGCTATTCCATGTCAGTTAAGATAAAAGCTATGAATGCTCTCTATCTGTATACACAATTAGCCCTTAGCTGGAAACCTCCAGAAGGGCTTATTTCAATGCCTAAATCCAGATTCTCAGCAAATAGCATAAGGCTGGCTTTTCTTTACAATGTGTACATTAAATGTATAAATCCGAAAATATAGTTCTATGTGCAGTGTAAAGAGTATTAATCACTATGGAATAATGAAAATTTGTTTGAGTTTTATAGTAAAAACTCATAATGGAAACCAATACACACAACAAAATTGGTTTTGATTTCTTATTTCTTTCCCAAACAAATGGACTGAGTCTTCTATCTCTTCAGTAGTTGTAGACACATATTTTATTCTTCCAAAATATTGTTGAAGTTTAACTTTATGTTTCTCTTAAGTAATACTTTACAGATGCTAAATTACAGTTGTATGGTAAGAAAATGTGTGACATCCTTATAAACATCAAATAAAATCTTTATGATCAATGGTATTATAATGAATACCAATCCCATTATAATTAGTGCTATTACAATGAATATCAAAGGAATTCATATCTAGCTGCAGTAGGCTGAATAAGAAATGAGCTTAAAATAAGAGATTGGAGAAGTCTCTTGAAAAGAAGCTTTAAACATCCTGAGTTAGTACAATTTTATGGTTAAATAGTAAAAGGATGACAACATGGCAAATGCTGTCTTCAAAGCAATAAAGTCTGTTTCACCCAATCTCAAGAGATGTGACCTTGCATTGGACAGACTTTTTGTGATTCTTCTGGGAGAGGACATAGATGACAATAGGGGTTCTTCAGATGTCTCAATGGTCTCTCTCCATCCCACACTATACTCAAGTGCAAAGGGAGCTGTTTTGTATATGTGTTAAAGCCTTTATAGCTACTTAGAGGAACAAGGAAACAAGAGAATATGTGTTAAAGTGGTCTGTTTAAAGCATGTTGCCTCTAGGTAGTGCAGATCATGAGTCGTTTAATTAGACTTGTATAAGAGGGTAACATCTAGCACTCAGAGGTGCTAAAGTCTGTGTTGCCAATCCTAAATAATGCAACACTCATGGAATTCCTTAAAAACTGAGGTAATGACTGTCAATCTGGTTCTTCAGAGTCTATGCAACAGCCATGCTTTGTTCAACCAACAGTAACAAAAGTTATGAAAGAATCAAATCAGTCTTTCATTTTATAAAAAGAGAAGAGATTTCAGAAACCAGAATGGAAAATACAGAGACAAATGAATTACATTTTGATTGCTTTTTTTTAAAAAACCTCATATAGCCGCATTTACATTTGTATCTGCATTAGCCCAGCTGGCTTTTCTAAGAAATTTTTTTATTACAAATAAAAATTAGAAAATGTACTCAGAATTTTCCTTCTATTTGAAATCTTTTATTTTTAAAGGAATTCAGTTAAATAAAAAAAACCACAAAACATTTGTAAGATGTAATTCAGAAGATTACCTGAACCTTATAAATGGTCCTTTGATTAATTATCCTTTGATTAATATATCGCTCCTGGCAGTATAAAATGAGGGAAGACATCATATACAAAGTGAACTGAGCAGGCAAGACCTTTAGATTGACTTTTATCAAACAGAAGGCTTAATGTGTACTGTGACAAGTCCCATGAGTTTCATCATATGAGTCCAAAGGCCTAATTTTCCCTCTGAAGGAGAGAACATGTCATCTCTGTCAAAAGAGAAAAACAAGAGACACTGAAATATTGGTAGGACAAGAAATTGTCTTCTTTGTGTAAAGGTCAGTTAACACAGCCCTTGTACTTTCAGCTTGTGTCAGAGTAGAAGCGGAACAGAATTTAACTAAACCAAACCAAAAAAACCACAAAACCTCTTAACCTAAAAACCAAAACAAGAGCTATGAGGCATTTGACTAACCTGAAATGTAGCTACATCATTTGTGGAGGAAATAAAGTCAAAAAGGAGGTACATCACAATTTCTGTTAATTTGTGTGGTTTTAGACTGTCAGACCCAAAGTTCGCACCAATTT
>VYZX01024601.1:0-27965 GCA_013401335.1 Brachypteracias leptosomus
GTTTAAACCACCACACTACCACTCCAGCTACTGCCACTCTCTCTTCCACCTGGAAGGAATACTTGTGTCATTAGAGACAGGTGATGCCTATGGTACCGAGAGCTGGTTTTGCTTGCTTTCGATGTTCCAGAGCCTTTTGAGCTTTCCCTGAATGTGAAAGATTTTTATCCTGTTGGAAAAAAAGTTCAAAAAACTTCCTTCCAGCTGTTTTTTAATAACTAATGTAGCTGCTCTTTCTGTTGTGGTTGTCAAGACCTTCAAATGTGATTTTAAAGACAATGTTGCAGTAAAGCATTGTCTATGCAAACTTTCTTGCTGACAGATCTTTGTGAAGGGTTCTCTCTTTGCTTGATGGTTATGCTGTAAGAGAAGAGCATTGCACATGATCACCTGTTTGCCCACAGGCTAGCTGAGCACATATCTGCTTCGCCCATGTGTACAAGAGGGTTTTTTCCCATGTGTTTATCTACAGGGCATATTCTAGGCAGATCTATGCCCACATGCCTGTACTAAATCATTCCAGAGTGGTATCGTTAAGCTCACATCCCGGTGGAGTGCTGCAGAGTATGGAATATACTGCATGAGCACATAGAGCGTGTCATGCCAAAGGTGCAGACCACAGCATGCCTGCTAGGAACAGAGGAGCCTGAGAAGAGTCAGATAACCCCGGGTCAGATCTTGGTCAGGGACTGCCCCTATGTCATCTACAATTTCTAGCACTGGGAGTTCCTTCTCTCATCTCCGATTCCCATCTTCCCTCCCAGGAATCTGCCACTGCCCTGTCTTAGGTTTCACACTTCAAGTTTGTGTCTACTTGGCAAATTAGTGATGATGATGTTTTTCATGAATTGGACACTGGAGGGTGCTAATGCAATGGGAGCCGAAATTGTTCTAGCAAATTAAAGGGTTCCCCTTTGTTAGTTGTGAAATAGTTTTATTCTTTGTTGCAATGTTTAAAGGGAAAGACATGAATCGTGGTCCTTACCAGTAGCTGATCCTGCTTGGTGTGTGTAAAGCTATAACCAAGAATATCAATAAGGTGTTAAGTCTGTGAGGGATTTCTTTCCTGAACCTCTATTAAAAAAAAATCACTCATTTTATGTTCTACACATTTTTTAGTGTGTCTTTCGAGATTATGGCCTCAGGGTGAAATTTATCTGAAAGTGTGACTTTCTAGTGATAAAAACACTTTATCTGGCAGAACTGTTGAGCCGTATCTGCAGAATCTGCTGTTCTACAAGGTCACTTTGGTTCACCTAAACTAATGTTGTTGTGTTGCTGGTGAGGTGAGAACCTGACAGCGGCTCATACTGGGGAGGAAGGGGACACCTTGAACACCACTAATCAAGTCCCTGGTGGTGTGATCCTCTCTCTGGGGATGCACTTGATGGAGCCTCAGTTTACCTTGCAACCACCACCACCAAACCATGCGAGAGGGCATGCAGGATGGGGCCTTTCATCAGCCGTTGCTAATAGGTCAGGTGAAGCACATTACAAAGCTGAGCCTTAGCTCTGGTATTTCATATTCACTCAAACATTTTTGACAGGTTGAAGTTACATTGGGGGGGTCTTATGCCAAAGGAAGTATTACTTGTCCACGCTGCTCCAGCTTTCTGCTGAACTGAGTCTCCACTCTCCCCCGCCTTTGGCCGATGTAAGCTTCCCGTTGCGTGCTCTGGCAACTCCATACTCAGCTTTAAGGACTGTGAAACTACTGCCTGAGCCAATTCTCATCCTGGCAGCAGCAGAGGTATGATACTGGCTAATTAATGCTAATGAGAAGCAGGGTGCAAAGCTGAGCGTGTCCAGCTAATCACCACTGGCACCTCAACTAGTTTGCTTAAAGCCAATGTGGTTCTAGACAGTCCTGCCTAGTTCTATACCAGCCTCTGCAGACCTGTTAGCCAAATGAAAGCCGTTGTTCATAAAATGTGAGAGCAAAACAGGATTGTGTACAAATACACTTTCCTCAGGAGTCTTTCTCATTCAGTACAAGTGACAAATGAGTTACTCCTCTATCTTGTTCCCCTTTGCAAATAACTTGGGCTGTCTCCTCCTGGAAAACCTTGTTACCTTGCTACACTGTATTGGTCAGGTTTTGTTCTCTCCCAGATGTTGCAGTTTGGTTACATATGGCTGGTTTAATTTTCTTTCTTTTAAAAATACGTCTAATTTTTCTCCAGATTCCTCCTTGAGCTGAAAATGTGTGAGAGCATGGAGAAAGAGCCCAAGGGTAAGGAAACCAGAATCCCCTGCTGTAGCACAGGTTGAGACCCACTGTTCACCTTGCAAACAGATGCACAGATAGTTTCACAGCAAAGTTGCTTGGCTGTTTATTGGAAGCAGCAGAAACATATCCAGCTGAAAGTTTACACTTCTTCTGCAAAAAGAGTTCTGGTAGCTTACCAGAATAGTGTTATAAGGGGATATGAGCAGAAAAGCTTTTTGAAATCATTGTAATAAGTAGTACTGAAGACTGAAGACAGCCTGCTTAAGAGGAGATAATGGAGTCTAAGCACAAACACACACACACAAAAATCTGATTGACAGTGCATTCATCTTGTTTACCAGCTTTTAAGAGAAGATGGCTTCTTCCATTGCACCTTCGTGCTTACAAGGAAGGAGACAGGGTATGCCTCTCGAACAGAAATGCTAGCTGTGGTGCCAAAAGGATTTACAGTTATGCGTTTTCTGTAGGCGGTGTCCTAATTTATCCTGGGAGACCTTTCTCTGGGAGAGAGGGTTAACAGACCTTCCTTCAAACCTGCTTGATTGTGTTGAGTTTAAATGCCAGCAGCTGTGGGATGCCATCTTGATGCCTAGTGCCACCCTCTGCGGTGCTCCATGGGGAAGGAGAGCCCTTGTTCCCTTGGGGGATGCTCAGTGCCTTCCAGCATTGAGCCTTCACTCTTCTGCAGTATTTCTTGGCTACTTCTAAAGGCTGTCTGAGTGGGGTCTCTGGGGTTTGCATGCCTTTTGGGGAGATCAGGCTGCTGTACTTGAAGTCTCTTAAGAGTCATTCTGGCAGGTAAAAGCCCCTTGATGCTAAGAGCTCTGTAGGATTTCTGCTGATGAACCCCAGTGTAGTACTTGCTTCTGTCCTCTGCACATCAGGTGGGTGTCTACTGGTGGTCTATCCTGGACCCCTTTCTCACACCTTTCTGAGCCTCCTTGTTTGGAAAGAGGAAATACTCAATTCACCTGTATTTTGTCAGCCAGGCTGTGCATGGAGGTGTTTCTCCAGACGCTGCCTATTTCACACTTCCCTCTCCCACCCTGCAAGGCCATTGAGCACAGCAGATCTGCAGAACTTTGACTACAAGTGCGTCTGGAGGTCAGCTGGGTGGTAATTGAGTCCCTGGGTGTTGAACAAGTGCCCTTCACTATTTTTCCCTTATTTTCTCATTGATGCTATATTTACCTCTCAAGGATCCCTGTGAAACCTGTCCCTGTGAAACAGACATTGCTGTGGCTGCCTTTCCTTCTCCAGCCCTTTGTGGGCCAGAGTTGACCAGTTGTCATGGGCTGAGTGGCCAAACCTGCTTTCTTTTCTGCCATTTTAATTAAAAAGGGTTGGCATCAGGGGCTCTGCAGCGATGAAAGGGAAATGATGAAACTTTGAAGAGTTTGGGGCATAAAGTTGATCTCTAAATTTTAATGTACTCATTGCATTTAAACAGTTGATACATTTTATTATTGAGCTTTCAGGTGACCAAATTTCCCTTAGTACTGTACATTTAGCTTTATACATCTGCACCTAATTTGTAAAAAAGGACTTAATGAGAAACTTCAAACAGTTTAAATGTCAATTACAAAGAAAGCGAGGTTTTAAAGTTCCAGTAATCTGTCCATATTGGTCATCGAAACATGATCCCAGGTGGACGTTAATTCAAGACAGATGGCATTCCAAAGGCACAATTACAAAGAGCTTATATATTTTCAACACTAACAAGCTGTCACGCTATGTTGTAGCTACACTTCCAATACTGTATAACCACAATTGCCGCTTTATCTGCTGCGGACTCGGTAGTAAAGGGGTTTGATTCCCCACTCTTGATATTGTCAGTGGGATTTTTGGAGGGCTGAACTGGAGAATAGGGTTAGTTAGTGTGAATATCTTTCATTTGCTCAGTCTGTTGGGTGGGGGCTTTGTGTTTGTTTCTATGTTTTGGGTTTAAGTTGGTGAAATGCTTTTCAAAGAAAGGAGGGGAAACATTGAATAAGGGCATAAGAAGACTAGCTCATCACAGATGTAAATTAACTTAGTCTTATCAGCTGCTAGGCAATAGCTATGATGATTTAGTAAAACCCCCAACATCATGAATGTTTTCAGTTAAAGTGTAATCTGAAAGTCTTTGGAGTAACTCATGTGTTACTTGGAAGACTGAAGTTCAAGGGGTTGATTGTGACTTGACTTGTGGTGGTGTAAATGGGCAACAGCTCCGCTGCAGCCAGACAGGAGCACTACAACCTGTCCAAAAAGTGATTTGAATTACTTTTAGGTTTCTGAAAGTATTCTTAGGCCCAGAAGCAAAGGTGTAGGGGCTGGACAAAGCAGGGTCAAGGTAGGACTTCCATTAGACTGAAGCATCAACATGTGATGTACTTGATCTAGTTGAAGATATCCCTGCTTATTACAAGGGGCTTGGACTAGATAAACTTTAAAGGTCCCTTGCAACCCAAAACATTCTATGGTTCTGTGGTAGATGGTAAGGTTAATTATAAAAGGGCAATGTTTGATATCTAGTCAGTATTTGAAGTGGGTGGTTATCTGTGTAACTGAATGATGAAAGACAATTGGCCATAATTTCCACTGATTTTTTTGTTTTTCTTGAAACCAGGCCATGAAAGAGCAAGACTTGCACTAGACAGTGTTTTAATAGGCTTTAAAAATTCTATGCTGTTAGGAGCAAGATTAATAATGCTCCCCAGGAAGGTTTTTAAGCTCCTGTGGGCACCCGTATCCTCTAAAGAGATGCTGAGAATGAAGAGCTTATATTTCTGCTAATTTATCTACCTTTCACTGGGAAGTGGAAGAGAAAGCAGAAAGGCTAAGATGCTTTATCCTTGGAAAGCAGGAATGAAACAGTGAGGTTATGCTCTTTAATTTTTGGTTTTCATTAATTAATGTTGTAAATGTGTTTTTTGAAAGCATTTTACCCAGCTTCCTTTTTGAAGGAGACGCAAGTCCTATTTGAAATATGCAGCTTGCCAACATGTGAATTGGACTCTTGAGCCATGCTTGAAGCAAAATGGCAATTTTACCTACAGTTTTACTAGGTTTCCTGGTTTATACAGTGGCATTTGAATGGCCTCTAGTAATTGTTTTTAGCAGGAAAAAAAAATCAAACAAAAATGAAAAACACAACCCAAAGCTCATTAGCACTGTATTTGGCATGCCATGAATCGTTAAGTCTTTACAAATTACTCCTACATTTATATAACAAATCCTTTTTTTTTTTTTTTTTAAGACTTTCTTTTAAATTTTTGTTTTGTCTGCTAAAGTACAGTATGTTTTCCCAAACATTGGATGTTATTACCAGAATAGAGGAGAAACCAATTCATGTTTTAGTTAAATGTTATGTATAATTCTTGAGTGTCAGGCACAATTAGTGGTGATAAGTGAATAAAATTAGGTGGAAAACAAAAGACAGTAAATAAATGCTTAAATAGGGGGGTTTAACCTAATTATTTTTTTTTAACCTAAATTTGATGCTAGTGTGTGTTGCTCTCAAGTGGTTTCCCCTTGGATTTTCCCAGCACTTATCAGGGTAACATACTGCAGCCTTTTTATTTAGATCAGGCTTTGCTTTGAGAGTTAACTAATTGTTCAAGCCCAAGTGGGAAACTTTCTTGCACCTGGAAATTTAGGAGAGCAAAAGCAAGAGACATGTCCGCATCCTTTCCCTGGTGGTTCTTCACCTGCAAATTTGAACTGCAGTGGTAATAAAAGTTTTGTGGACCTCATTTTATGTGAGATCATTAAGCGACAGGAGAATTCAGGACTAGTTGCCCTTCATAATTCAGGACACTGAAAGGTGTCATTTATAAGCTCAAAGTGCCTGCAGGAAGGCAAAACAGGCTTATAAAACCTGCACTCCAAACCCTGAAAGGGAACCAGTTTGTACTGCTGGTTACAGCCTTGGAGTGGCAAAATTGCAAAGGTGGTGGGGATTGGGTTAAAAAAAAAAAAAAAAGGAAAAAACACCTGCCTCTAATAGTTAATGTAACAGTCTGGGCTTTCACACTTCTCATGTTGCTATCTATCTCTTTTGTCCAAAGAACCCCCAAAACGTCCTGGCCAATGATCCCAGTAAGAACCTTATCAGTTGTGCGGCCCAGCTGTTGGTCTTATAATCTTTCCTACTGTAGCCCACTGTTCTGCTGAGCTGCTAATTTGGCTATAAAATAAGTCTCTCCTGACTTTTTAATAATATTTTGCAACTGGTGACCTTTGCCCGTTATGTGGGCAGGCATTTCATAGGGAGGGCTCTCACCTCAGTATTGCCTGAGAGGGAGTAGGCACGTGCACAACGCTTGAGATGAAGAGAGGTCTTTATCAAAGTGGGTGATAAGCCAGCATACCCAGTCTTCGTAAAACTGATTGTTGCAGCTCTGAACAGGCAATATCATCTGCTAAATTCACAATACGCTACAGCTTTGTGGACCTAGAAAGCCTGAAATGCATGAGAGCAGCAGTCCAAGGAAATGTTGAGTCCAATGTTCATTCGCAGAGCAGGTCCTGCTCCGCTGTTCCTCCTCAAATAAGAATTAAAGTGACCATTTTTAAGTTTATGACCAAAATGTAGCAAATGCTGCCTAGAAATGAGGCAGCCGTATCTGTAATCTTAAATGCCTGGGGCTGAACTCTTCTAGTCCAGCCAACGTAAGCCAACTAATCATGGCCTCATTAATGTCCCATGACTGAAGTTACTTGAGTGCCAATTTGCACCATCAGAGCCTAAATTCCAGTGAAGACAAGGGCTGGCTGTTCGTCAAGCCTGCTCACAGACTGATCTTTTGATCTGTATTAATTCAATACCTATGTTTTTATGCATACTGATTTTAGCAGCAGCTGGCTACATGGCATGGTATCCAAACTGCCATTCCTCTGCACATCAGTCACATAGGAGCCAGAGAAGTGGCTGCTCTTCAGAATTGTATTGCTATTATTTCATTTTCTGATGCTGCTTTTGTTGCCTGGATTGATGTGCTTGGGGCCCCAAACACTGCACTGAGTTCAGTATGACCCCAGGCCCTTTGCGGAGTCGACTGCAGGACTCAAAACTTTATATCCACTATTAAAAGGCAGTTATGTGACTGTTTATGTTAGAGCCAGGTGCTTTGTTGCCTGTGGACATGCTGTTACTTGACAAAATTTGTTTATTTGTTTTTTTTCTTTATGGTCAAAATGTGATAAACATACCTGAGTACCTTACTCTTCACAAATGGTCTGGCCGCATCCAGCAGCCACTTGGATTTCTGCAGGAGGACGGGAGTCGGGGATTTCCAGCTCTCTGTGGCAATGTGTCCATGGCAGCGTTCCTGTTACTTCTATATTTTCTTTGTGAAAGGCATACAATTTCTAGACTGCATGTTGTCAATATATTTTAATGACATTTTTTTGATAGTATTTTTCATGTAAGTTCTCTAAATTGGCATCTATTTTGTGAGTTCATTTATTTGGGCTTTAAGGATGAATGCATGCTTCGTTGGCTTATTGCATTAAACATTTTCTTATTTTTTATTAAATCTATAGCAATACTAAAGCACTGAAGGTGCTTTGGTTTGGGTCAGTACCAAACAGTGACTATACTAGATATATAAAATCTGTTTTCTTACTGATTGTTTCTTTGAGAAGTTGATAGATGTGAAAACCTTTTAACAGTTAGGTTTTTTCCTTTCCTGTTGAACTAAGCTACTGAGGAAATCTTCCTACTGCTACATGCTGCAATATGTCAGAAACACTGTTATGTTATAGTTGCATCATTATCTAAAGGAAAAATTGAGTGTGGGTTTGAAGTCGACAAGTGATGAAAGTAGCCCTGAGGTTGTCAATTAGAAAGCCAAGGCCTGGAATTGATAAGTTAATGGCAAGTTCCCTTCACACCCCCTTGCTTTGCTGCCTCCTCCCGCCTCACCCCACAGCAGCTTTACTGCTCTGAACATAAAGAAAAACCTCCCGTTAGTTTGTGTCCCAGAATTTCTCACTAATATGATTCACTTAAATTCTTGGCTAGTTGCAATGTTCTTTGTATGGGCAGACAGTTAAACAAGGCGAAATGAGATGCAGCAGATAGGGAAAAAGAAGACAAAAAGGGGGCAGCATTTAGAGCTTGTGTTTTCTATTTGTTTATTTTTTGTTTAAATGTCCAACCATTAACACTGTTGTTTCAGACCATCCTCCTGCAGCACACACAGCAAATTTAGCAGCAGTGCATAATTTAACTTCTACTGTATGTTTGTTTGCAGGTTTTAAAACCTGAAATTTAATGGCAGCCAGTTGGAATCCATGTGTTCCTGTTAAAGGTGGAGGGCAACACGTGTGGTTTTTCCTGAAGGGAGATACTGGTTACCAAAGTTTATGATATAATGTACTATAATATGTAATGTTTCTGTTTTGCTTGGGCAGGAGGTAACTAACGATGCCATTTCTCTGAAGGAACACATTGTTTTAGATAAATAGGTAAATTATGGAAAATAACAAACAGGATTTATTCAGATTTTAATCATTCTTGGTCTCCTATGTTGTGAGAACAACAGTAACCTTATGAAAAAAATCTTTAAAGTAGTATTAGAAGTAGAATATAATTCAAACAGGCATTGTGCAAAGGAAACATATAATTCATCTTCAGTTTTTGAAAACTTTATGTACAGTGTGAGTTTTTAGGACTTGTAAAAGTTTGCAGATGGGCACCCCCTCTGCAGCCTGAGGTTTTCTGCTCGTGACACAGCTGCTTCAGTGACAATGGAAATTCAAAGTTTTTTCCACATAGCTCTGTCATAACCTAGAATAGCAGAGTAATAATCATGAGTATGAGAAGGCAGTTTAATTTGTAAATATATCCAGGTTTTGACCTTTCTGGTGGTTTCACCATAACCAGCAAACATCTGTTGAATAATAAAAAAACTGCAGTTGCTACTTACCTGCCACAATCAAATGAAACAGGGAGCTCTGAGCATGGAGTGCTGCTTTGGAGTCCCTCTCTCCTCTACCAAGGTTTCAAAATATGAAGTAAATCTTATTCAAGAAGATTCAGGAAGATACATAACACCATATTAAACAATTCAGCATTAGATGGCATTCCCTCCACCTGACATGATAGCTGTGCCCAAGAGCCACATGGCAGAGCTTTCCCAGTGCTTCACCAGAGGTTTGGTGCAGAAGAGGTAGTACAAGATTTTCCAAAAGCACCTGTTCCTTCTGTGCCATACTTTGACTTACTTCTTGAGATAGATGTCTCATGGTACCCATAAATAATGAAAATATACAAACAGCCTCAAGGTGGAGGTTTAGATTGGATATTAGGAAAAATTTATTTACTGAAAGAGTGGTCAAGCAGTGAAACAGGCTGCCCAAGGAAGTGGTGAAGTCATCATTCCTGGAGATGTTCAAAAAACGTGTAGACATGGCACTTCAGGAAATGGTGTAATGGTCATGGTAGTGCTGGGTTGATGGTTGGACGTTATGATCTTAGAGCTCTTTTCCAACCTTAATGATTCTATGTTCTTAATGAACATAACATAATAACATAATGTGTTTTCTTACACATTGTGACTCTGGTATTTCTAGTGCTACAGGATAATCTCTCTTGCAACAGACCACTGCAGGATGTTATCTCAAGATAAGTAAGAACACCGTATCTAGTTTAGCCAGACCTGTTCAGATATCATGCCTACCAGAAAGCATAATTCTGGGGTTTCCTTCTAAGTTGGTCCTTTTCTTGGATTGCAGTTTTGTCTTTGCAAGAATCTTCTGTGGTTATTTTTTGAATGAGGTTCTGAAAGATAATAGTGTTGGGTCAGCAAAGATTGTCTTCTGGGGGCATAGTCATCTCTTTCTGGACTTTTCTTCTCATAACCTCTTTTATATACCTGTGAGCCCAGCAGGGCTGTTGTACAAGGTACGTTCACATGTTATATGGAAGCCAGTCAACCAAATTTTGGTGGAGCCAGTCACTGCTCTGCAAAAGATAAACCAGTGCCAAAATTCTCCATCTCTTTCAGTGGTTTGCTGCAGGATGTTGGTCTCTGCTCTTCTAAGATTTTTTTTTTTTCCCCTCCCCTTTTGTTGTTGCCTTTGGTTAGCTCTGTTTTCTCACCCATGGTGCTCTTTCTGAGAGTCCCTCTACTGCTATGTGTTTCTTTACTTTTGTCATGCCTTGAGTACATCCACATCTTTCAGTATGGATGTAAATTTGACTTGTGTGCTGTCTGCTCTTCCATTTACACTAGTTGCTTCCATACTTCCACAGCACATGAAGCACAGAGATGCTGAACAGTGCCTGTCTTAGGTTGAAGGCTATGGTGTTCTACAGAGAAGTTACAGGTAGAAGTGCTCCTTTTCCTCCTTTCCCTACATTAGGAGGAAGAGTCTCATTTTAGGAGGAAAAGTTTCTTTCTTCCCAGTAGACCTTAGTCCTTATAAAGTCTTCAGCTCTCTAGAAGTTTGGTTGCATTAGATCACTTCTGTTTGAAGGTACAAAACCCCTAGTGTCAGAGCTTTTGATACTATAGAGCTTTCTAAGGCTAAAAATCAAGGGGGCTCCTTTCCACCCACATACTTTCTTTTCTGACAAATACAGCCTGAGCAGTGCTCTTTCCTTCCCACATGAATGTTCTCAAGCCCAAAGCTTCTGCCTCGTGTCACCTTCATCTGTACTGAGGAATGTTGGAAAGAAATTAAAGTTATGTGCCAAAAAGTGGTGTGGCATCTCCTAATATTTTTCATTCCAATACAGAATCATAAAATAGGGAAAAGCTTTTCCAGATTCAGTAATTTCAAACGTTTGGAATGGATAAAAACCTGTCTTATACACTAGAAATAAATTAAAAAAAAGAAAACCCGGTGCTTGCACAAAGGCATGTTCAGAGTAAGACAGATGACTTGGTATTTTCAAATTTTTCATTTCTAAACTAAAATTGAAGTCCACTGTTGTCTTTTTGCAGTCAAGATAGATTGCCTTTGAGTATACCAGAAATGATACAGAGTTCAATTATGTCAACTTTGTTTCTAAGGTCAGTATCATCATCTAAGGCACATGCTGTCAGCAGGTTGACGTTCCACTGGAACACAGCCCCGATGTTCCTGAACAAGATAAACCAGAAAATGAATATGCTGTCAAAAGGGCTGAAATTCTCTGGGCAACTGTGGGGTTTGTTTATCAGCTTCTTTGACCAGTTTTGCCCGGAAAATGATCTATTGACCTTAAAACATAACTGAAAAATGGTAGAATCTAAAAAGAAAAATGAAGACATGATGTTTTCAGTTTGTTGTTGTAATCTGTAACTGTATAAAATCACATATTAATTATGCAATGGTAATGGCAAAATTAAATGTTTTCAAACCAAATGTAAACTTTTGGGGGAAAACCAGCAACAGTTTGGGTCTTCCTGGTACTGTAGACCTTGGAGATGTTTGGAGGCCTTGACTTCAGAGAGTGAAATGTGTACCCCCTCCCAGATCCATCTGTTGCAATGCATGACGGTGTGCTGTGTGGAGAGGGATGGCTGCAGGATATCTTGAAGAGAGTTAGTTTAGAAGGGAAAGACATTGAAAATTTTTAATACTTTAGACATCCAATTTCTTCTTCAGACCACTTTCAGCCTGTTCTACAACTGATAAAAATACTTATTTTCTGGCATTTTTATATAAAATATTTGAGGTGTAGGCCATGCTGCTTTCTGCCACTAATAATGGTAATGCTGGCACCTTCCTCTATTAAAAAAACCATAATTCTGTTGAACTAAATGATAAGCAGAGAGCTGAACCGTGAGTCAAGGAGATGGTAAAAACTTACTGATCAAGAAATAAATAACAAAAACAGTTTTCAGAATTTATGCTGTGTGTTTTCTTTCTTAAAAATACATCTATTAAAATTATGCCAAGGCCTAATCTTACCATAATCTGCTTGCATCGTAAAAAATAACAAATAAAATAGAACTGACACTTCCAGGTTGTGGGTCAGATTATTTAACTGATGAAAATCACTGCCTAAGCTCTGGAAACTCAAAGTGTTTGAAGTACTGAGTTGGCTTTTGAGATCAGTAGTCTCTTCTGCAAGTACCAAGAGAATATTTTCTTCAATATATTCAATTATCTCAGCTAAATGACTAATTTATTCAAACTTGACCAATTGGGAGTTGAAAGAAGCAGAAAAGCTTGTTCTTCCCTACCAATCTGTGAATAAAAAGTAATTACAAGAGGATTAGATGTGCTAATACTACAATATTGAAGGATATTATGACCAAATACTAGATTGGTGCTAATTCTAGCTAATACCAAGTTATTTTAATAGATCAATTTTTAAATCAAATCAGCCTGTTTAGGATAGTGCTATGTAACTGATAAACCATCTTGTTACATTTTAAGTTGCATTCTAGTTTCCATCCAAAGAAACATACATCATTAGTAAACACAAAGGGATCAGCTAGTAAATAAGAATTGTACCATACATGATTTTCTAACAAAAACAGTAAAACTGATCTGAAAAAAATGTATAATGAGTTCTAGAAAAGCTTAAATATATATCAGCGGAGCTACTCTGTCCTTCTGGCTAGCAATAAGAAGTGCCAAATTTAGTGTAAAAGCTATATTTAGTTACAAAGCAACATACTTCAGTGGTTACAAACTGAGAATTAACCTTTCTTCAAGAAAATAACAAAAATGTTTAAATGAGAAAACAAGACTCAAATTAATTATTTAACTCAAGGTTTCCCTCTTGGGGGTTTAACTCATTATTTTAAAATAAGTGGCTTACAAGATTTCATCCTGCTGAAAGTCATTGGTAACTGAAGTTCCTGCGAGTGAACATAAACATAAGTGCAGACTTAACTCAAGGATCCAGAAATTCGGCCAAGAATGTGATGTGAAGAAAATGTGAGGATAAAACTTTCAGTCCTGTCCATAAACATTTGATATATGGGACACCCCACAATGAAATTTAATTACCTCTTCTGCTGATAGATCACGAGATAAACATTGCTTCAGGCAGTAGCAGAATGAGATATGGAGGCCAGGATAGAGAGTGTCTCGGTCATCACACCTTTGCTACTAAGATGACAAGTCCAGCTGCCATTAGTCCTTGGTGTCTCAACCTTTGAGACAGGCACCATCATGGTTCCCCCCCATCTGCTGGTCACATTGGAGGCTGTTCCTGTAAATGCCAAGTCATACCTTTACTCAAATTGCTTTGAAAAAACACCACTTTCTGTTGATCAATTTGGCAACAGTTGGGCTCCCCTTTTTTTATATCTGTTCCCCCACAAGTAGAATCCGTGAACAGTACTGAATTTCTGAGAGGTGCTCCTTCTCCTGTAGTTTACCTGACAGCAGGGCTGGCTGGCTTTTCCTCACCTCCTAGCCGGGATGAAGGACCAGGGCAATAGAGACAAGCACTTGGTGCAGTGCTGCCAGCCCATCTTGGGCTGCTCTAGTGCTGTGCTGTTCGTGTACCCGTTGCTGCATGCCTGGCTTGACCTTGTGGCGTAGGCTTCTTTAGGTTTTAAGCTCTCATGAACATGGGTTCCTGATCTTCAGCAGGTCCATAAGCCAGCTGTGTAGCTTAAAAGTAGCACGTTAGTAAGTAGAAAAGGATTTTATGGCTAGAGATTTTACTTGGTATAATGGCCTGTTTCCCCAACACCCATGGGAAAACCCCATGCTTATTTCCCGAGGTAGCCCTGTATGTTTTTTCTATGGGTCCTGAGCCTCTGGGAGCCCGAGCAATGACGGGTACATAATGGATGAAAAACCTGGATGATGGCATTCGCCTCCTCAAAACTGTTAACATGAGCAGGCTATGGGTGCAGCTTGGCCTCTGTTCCTCTCTGTGTGATCTGCCATCTCCTGCGTCGGGCTCCATGGTCTGCAACGCTGCCTGGGCGTTCACTGTGAGAGCGATGAGGCTTTATGTGTTTACTGAACAACAATGCCAGTGAAAGGATACTGAGTTAAAGGCTGCGTGTTACCTGCCTTTTGTGTCTGCCTGGGGTCCAGTTTTTTGAATATCCTATTTCTTTGTCATCCTTTTCAAGTAAAAATCCAGGTTTTGTCATCTCTCCCTCATTGCCTCCACTGTGAAAGATTATCATGGTATATATGTTTTTCCATATTGATTTTTAAGAACAACGTGGACTATTTTTTTTTCTGTGATGTTTCTAAAACTGGCAGAAGAACTTTTTTTTTAAGCCTGCATACGCTGCAAGGAGTATTTTAAAATAAAGATTTAAAAAAAAAAAAAAAAAATCTTTAAGCATGTTTAATGCTTGAATAAGGTGCCAGATTTTAATTACAGTTGGCATTTATAAGCGTGGTGCTGGCAATGGCAACCATATTGCTGAAAAAAGGCATAAATTTTGACACTGGCAATATGGGAACCCAGCATATGAGACTGTAAACCTCATTGCTTTCTGTTTTAATATACTAGTTTAAGGAAAGAACTTTCAACGGTTAACGTTTAACTAGACTGTTTAGGGTTCGATATAAAGTTGTTCTAATTTCAAACTATTTAGTAATTTAGGTCCTATCAAAGATCAGCTTAGGTAATAACTTTCTATTAAACAGCCTTTAAATAAGCATACTTAAAGTAGGGAAAATAAGATGCTTCATTACAAGAAATGAGGTTGGCATCTACCAGGTTTTCCATTAAGTTCCAGGTCACAGACAAATAAAGGAAGTATGTTAGGAAAAAAACCCTTTTTAAAAATAATTAGGGAGATGTCTGTTTTGTTCACCAGATGGAAAATCAGTAGTTGTGGGTGGTCTGTGCTGGATGGGGCATCTCACAATTGGCAGAACTATGCCTTTAACTTTTAAAGTCCTGGGACAAAATGTGAAAGTAATTGACTGTTCAGAATGCTCTCCCTCTGGATACCTAGCATGCTTTTAAAACCGAGATTTGGTGAGTTTCTGACTTTTTTTTCCTAAGAATGCTCAAGCTGTTGTGTCTAGTATTAGGCCAATTGGGTATATTTTTGGTAGCTGTTTAGCGGGGCTGTTGTCTTTTGTGCTGACGCTTGTGTGTGTGCCTGGGCTTGCATGCACACAACTGAATTGCCACAGCTTTACAATTCTCCATTAGCATGTTGTGCACATGGTTTTCACAATATTGTTGGTATTTGCTATGCTCAGGGTGTACATAAACTGTTGGTTAACATAATTTCTTTTCTCTAGCTCATTCTGGTTTAAGGAATTTACATCTATCAATTTGCAAACATACTAAAGAAAACAAGTTGCAACCCTTTTTTTGCAAACGAAGAAAATTCCTGTTTTAAAATAAAGGGTTTGCAAAAGTGTTTAAAATCTGTAGTATATTTTTTTAATTAAATAAATGCAAATGTGTGGATAGTACGTGTGCACATATGAATATTAAATACAGTCATTTGAGAATGTGTTAGAATCTTCTTGGTGCAATTTGTAAACTTTGCTTGCTGTTCCAGGACTGATACTTTCTAATTGCCAGATTAATTTGAGAAAACAGTATTTCAAGTATGAGAGATGAGCTAGAAATTGTTTGTATTCCTGTTAAGAATAGCAGATTTTATTATCTGAACTGCGATAAGAATGTATGCTGTTCAGCAGTGACCTCTCAAAGAATGAGGCAGAACCCATTTATGGCATAGGAGGCAATTGCTTTATATTTACCTTACTTTACAGACAATTTTTTTGCAGTTATCTATATGAATGGTCACAGAGAATTGTATGCATGTGTTATATCTATATTGTAGCTTGTGTTAAACCGATCCCCACACTTACTATGTAGAAGCATTCTTGAAGATAAGTGAGGCACTCAACTTAGTGCCTTCTTTGTAAAATCCCTTTTGCTATGCATGACATGTACTCTATTTTTTTCCTTGCAGTAAATTATAAAGCTTTTTTCTGTCCATGAATCTCCTTCCAAGTAAACACATACAGCCTAATAACGCTCGCCTTGAGAACTGTGCATTGCCTCCACTACAAAGCTGTGTTTTCATTGAAGAGATAATTATAATATGGTTTAATGTTCTTGTCAACCCTGAAACACTGTCCCTAAAGAGTGCTATTCTGGAGGATGTCTTTTTGAAGAGAGTTGAATGTAGCTAAGAAAACATTCATATAGCCACACACTTTTCTGATTAAACCAAGACAGATTTTTAATACAATATGTGTTCTCCGAAAAGAATTATATGTTTTCTAAGGTGTTAATTTAGAGCTGTTGTCTTCCTCCAGATTTCAGTGTTAAAAATACAGAAAGTTTGCTTGGATTTAGCTATTTTGCTGTCTCTCCTCCTCTCCCCTCCCCCACATTACATTATTTATAGACTTTAAATCCATACAAGGGCATAAACTCATAATAATAATTAAAACACTTTTAATGTGCTTTGAGGCACAGGCTTCAAATGAGTAAAGAAGCCCAAACTGGAACACAAATGGTTCTTCCCAGGCAACAAACACGCTTGGCTGTTGATACGCTGTAATTTTCTGCTTTACTTAGTAAAAACAGCAATTACATATTTGTTCCATATCCCCCACCAGCACAGATGCTGCCCAGTCTGTCCATTTCCCGAGTGCCGAGTGGGCTGCGTGTGCGCGCCTGGGTGCGCGGGCACACGCTGTAACGCTGCGCAAGTCAAGTTTTACCCCTTGTACGCTCTACCATTAACAACATTTATTTGCCACTGCCTCCAGTTTACCACCAGCCCAAGACAAGGGTGTGCTGGAAGCAGCTGAAAGTCTCAGCCACCTCTCCTGCCGAGGATGGCAAACGTTTCCAGGTGCAGGTCTGAAAAGCATCGAGCTGACCTCACAAACCAGTGTCGAGGACAGAGAAAACCTGGATGGTTGCACTGGTTAAGGTTGCAGCCTGGTCAGACAGATCTTTAACATCGCTTTGGCTCTATTGTCCCCCATGGAGGTCTGGTGGTTGCGGGCAGTGTATGCTGCTGCTAAAAGCTACAGTAGTCTCAGCAAAAAGCCTTGGAGGGAACTGAAATCACAGGCTGGCTGGAGGCAATGCAAAATTCCCCTTGGCTTCAGGCCGTTTGGGATTTCTCCCTTGGGTTTCAAAGCCCAGCTGAAGGCTGGTAAGTAAGAAAAATGTGGTTGTCTGCCACACCACAAAATGTACATATGACCAAAAAAACCCCTGAAAAGCGAAGACAGCACAACTCTGTCACTGCTGGTATGGCGAGCATCAGGCTGTTAGTGTAGACAAGGAACTGCGTGGCTCAGCACAACACGACCTGACTGCTGAATCAGGTGCTTGGGATCTTCAATTTGATACCTAATTATTTTTAAGTGCTACTGTTAAATGAGGAATATGAGTGAATATGTTAATTAATCAAAAGGCATTTTATTAAGTATTTAATTAGTATCATTCTGGAGAGGTAGGATAAAAGAAGCACAATATCTGGCAAAAGCGTATCACTTGAATCTTCATTACAGTCATCTCGTCATTAGCAATCCATTTGTTTGCTCTGAAGTCAATGGGATATTTTTTTTCTTCTCTGAGGAGGAATTACAAAGTAAAGCCTTAAATTAGTATTGTAAGCAATCTCCCTAGAGAAACTTTTCAGTTCCTCAACAGGCAAGTGTTAAAACGTTTCTGGTGCTGCACAGTTTAAAAATACCCTTGCAATTTTTCCCCCCAGGTTTATATATTCAAGCTAGATACTCATCATTCAAACAATAAGCAAGTGTTTCTGGCAGAATTAACATTTTATTGTCATGTCAAGTATGTTTTGGTTCCCCAACCATTTTCCTTTTGTTTTGCAGTGGAAGGAAAAAATAGCCTAAGAAATAGCCTAAAAATACAAAATCTTAGTTAATGAATGTAGATGTTAAGAGGCATGAAAAGAAATGAAAAACACCAGTTTCCTATTGCCCCTTCTTTTAATATCTTTGAATTTGTTACTACTCTTATTTTTAGAGTTTGTTTTCTTTGAATAAGATATGCAGTGTTCCTACCTAATCTTTTTTATGCAATTCAGCACCTAACATTTTGATGGCTATTTCTAAGCTTAAGTGTTGGGTTTGGGGTTGTTTGGGTTTTTTTCGTAAACTACCCCTTTTCTTTTTTGAAGAAGTAGCACATTGTGGGGTTAAATATTTGACAAAATCATGTAGGACTTTCCCAATAAGTGAATGTACATTAGTTTTGTAATTATATTTCCCCATTTTTTTCAGACTATATATTTGATTTATTTTAAAAATCTTTTTTATCTTATCTATGATGATGTCACATATAAATCCATTGCCATGTTAGATGCTGCTACAATCACAACTAAGGCTCAGTGATCTCTGTGTGACAGACAGGTATCTTTGCTGTTGTATGTCCTCACAATTTTCCTTTTCTGAGAAAGACCATGTGGAGGGATACCTTCAGACTGTGCAGTCCTCCCCCTGCTTGCCAAGGCAAATATTCCTGCTCCACTTCTAACACATCCTTAATATTCTGCTCTCCTTTTCCATTTTGCAGGTAAGGAATTGTTAAGTACTAAACGCTCTTGATGTTTTTTTAAAACCAACTTGATTTTTAACATGTAGTATTTTTGAAGGCACTTGATTTCCAGCTTTCATGTCCAAATGTTGAGATGGAGAGAGCAAATGCATGGAAGGCTGCATTGTTGTGTGTTGATGACCAAATCTTGTTTTAGTGGCTAAATACTCTCCTTGACCCCATTTTCACTGGAAATTCCTATTGGTTGCATACTCATAGAATCATAGAATGGTTTGGGTTGGAAGGGACCTTAAAAATCATCTAGTTCCAACCCCCCTGCTATGGGCAGGGACACCTCCCACTAGATGAGGTTGATCAAAGCCCCATCGAGCCTGGCCTTGAACACTTTCAGGGAGGGGGCATCCACACCTTCTCTGGGGAACATGTTCCAGTGTCTCACCATCCTCACAATGAAGATCTTCCTTACAAATCTACCCTCTTTCAATTTAAAGCCATTGCCCCTTTTCCTACCACTATATGCCCTTGTAAAAAGTCCATCTCCATACTATTGCCGTGAGGTATAAATTGATCCACTAGGATTTTCTTGCCTCTTAAAAGACTTGAGCAAAATTTTGTTGAAGTACTCTTTTGATAATTTTTATTATTACTAACCTCGTTTCCTTTTAGGATATTGACATTCATTCAGCCTCTGGATCTCCCTTCACACTGCATTTCTATCCATTTTCTCATAAGGGGAGGCTGCCAAGGCATGCAACAGCTCAGGACAGCCTCATTAAGGCTGAAAGTAAAATATTGAGGAGTTTGGAAACGTCACAATTAAGATAGCTGATGCAATCAAAGTTCAGCCTCCTTGTATCTGTTTGCATGATAGCGCAGTCTTTTAATTTCAGAATCATACACGTCTTTTTCCACAGGACCCCTGCCTCAGTTAGTGAACAGGATAGACGATGCTGAGTTAATGAGCAGTTATTCAATATTTTGTTTTCTCCTAATTTTTCAATGTGTAGCCCTAGGCCTTATTTACTGCACACTATTGAAACCCTGCTGTGAAGACAGAATTGTTAATTTCCTCATGAGCTTTTCTATGGCACTTATTGCTATAAATATCTGAATGCTTAACAGACATTAATTAATTTATCTTCAGAAAACCCTCACAATGAAAAGGACTGGTATTACCACTGTTTTACAAATAGGGAGCCGAGCCATAGGGAGATGAGAGTCATGAATGTCCCATAAATTTGGGTCTTCAGTTGTCAGCTTGCAGTTAAGGAGGTAGAGATCTGTATTTCAGCATTCTGTTCTGAGGCACCTTGTCATCAGATCAGAAAAGTAGTCCTAGGTTAGATAAATAGGCTTTCTCTACTGGTATTAGAAGAGCTAGTGAGATGAGCTGTGCAGGGAGCACTAATATCATTTATTGCACTAATAGCTTTTATGTGGGAGAAAAACCAGAAGCCTTGGGCATGCAAGTCCTCCTTGCCTGCACTCTGTTACTTTTGAATGCCTGAATAATTTTAATTCTGTGCCAAGCAGAAACTTCTAAAGGGACCCGCAGAGCATCATGGCTGCAACTTCACTACACATGAGAAAGCTGGAAATCAGAAGATAGGGTGAGCAGGAATCCCCTAAACCTAGACAAGGGGAAATACTGCAGAATGCCATTCCTTAAGTCACAGCCTTTTCATAGATTTAGTATCCTTACCGTGGGCTTCAGGAGAGTGCTTTCTTCCACTCAAGATTCAGAGCTCTTAACCCTCTAATAGAGTCACTTATCTAAGCTCTTGCTTCCAAAAACATTTTGGAATTTGATTTAATTAGGTAGGACCCTTTCAGAAGAGTACAGAAACAAAAATGTTGACAGGAGTGTCCTCTTACTTTAGAAATTGCTCTGTGATAAGAAGCAATGGCATCAGTTCATCCTTATTTTTGAGATGATTCTAGCCTGTATTTTTAAAACATTGCTTTAACTAGCAACAGGTTAAACTGTGACTTTCTAGACCAATAGGTAGAGGTGTTCACTTGGTAGAGGGGAGACCCGGTTCCTGTCCTTGCTCCAGTTAGTTACCCAACTAGTAAATTGATATTAATTAATTGTATTGTTTAAAGTAAGAAAGTAGTTTTTAGATTAGTCTTCATAGACTGGCCACAAAGGTCATCCTTGGGCTTGTTTGTATCCTCTCCCTCAGACCCAGTGAATGTGTGCATCATGTCCCCAGGTAAGGGCAAGACCTTACAAAAACTTAAATAAACACACAAACAAATAAACAAAGAAACCTCTCAGGTTCCGACAGACGATAATCTTTCTTACCCAGTGATGATTCGGGTCTGTCCCATAAAGCATCTCTGCAGGAGTATTTTATTGGAGACAGTTTCATAAGCTGTGTGCTCTGAGGGCTGAATTTGGATTACATAGAAACATCAACTTGGCTGTTTCCTAACTTTCTGGTAGATTGTCTCACAGTCTTAGGAGTAGTATTTTAATGTGTTTTTTGCAGATTGCTAAGAGGGCATTTTAGCCTGAAATGGTAGTGGACCCCATGTCTTTTGTCAGCATGGCTTGTGGACAGGAGAGCTGTGATAGAGCCTTGTCCTCATAGGAAGGAGGTGGTGGAAGGAAAATGAGGATCATAATGCCCATAGGGGCGCTTTCTGGGGCAGCCTGTTGCCATGACTTGAGTATGAGCCCCCAGCACAAGCTGGTCACAAGAGCCACAGACTGCCAAAGTCCCACTGACTTCTTGTCTAACAATTGAATTATAGTTGGTGGTACTATCATACTTTATCTGGTCTTGGAGGGGAATCTCTGCTACTAAAGACATCCTGGTGCATTAGGGGCCATTGCAGGTGATGTGATGCTTTCTGCTGGAGCTCTGTCTTGTCCTCTCTCAGTGCATTATTTCAGTCCCATTCCCCTTCTGAGGCTGCTCAGTAACTTCAGCCCTCTTGCCAGGCCAGGACTAGCTCTCCTCTTAGGGCTCAGCATTTGGGGGAAGGTTTGGGGGAATGAACAAGCAAAACACCTTCTTCCCACATTTTCCCAGAACTTCTGGTAGCCACTGTCACAGGGCAAGAGGTTTGGGGTCTGTACCCAAGCCATGCCATGGAGCTCCCTTGAGGGGACAGGGTACTGCACAGTCTGGTCTGACCAAGGGCTGCAAATGGAAGAAGCACAGCAAAACATTTAGATTTATTACCATCTTTAATGAAACAAATCTTCCCTGCCTCTGTTGAGTTGCATTTTTTCAAAGGTTTTTAACTCGGCTAAATTTGGGCCATTTCTAATGAACACGACAAAGACATACGTGCAATACAAAAGATTCCCAGTCCTCCTTTCAAAGCTGGATGTCATTTGAAAAGGAACATTTTTCAAGGTCTTGGTAATTTCAATATGCAGAAGAACTTCACTCTTTTGAAATCATCCGTTACTACTGTAAAGTTGCCAGAACTTCAGCCTGAAGTGGACACATAGCACAGAAAATTCCTGTCCCTGCTCTCAGCAGAATTGTGTGCAACTGAAAATCTGGCCGCTTGGTAATAGGACACAACATGATCCTACTGTAGATAGTCAACTTCCATGAGGGAAGCTGAATGTGGCGAATGATGTTGCTGTGTTAATGAAGAAACAAAACTTCTGGCAGGGTTCATGGAGAAAAATGGATACTTTTCCAGTCTGCTTAGGCTGCAAATTCCAGAAATTTAGAAGAAAAGAATGAATCCAAACTGTAGGCAAAGCAGACATCCCTCTCCAGTGCTCAGGTACAGAGATAACTAAATGTGAAGGTGAGGGTTTTGTTAACAAAAAGACCAACATTGCTAATGCAGACCCCCTGCTATTGGAACACCAGAAGTGTTGGACAAATTAACACACAGGAAATCTGCAATTGCAGAAAAACTCAGGTCTTGTGGTTATAGCAATTGTTTACGTCTTTGTACAGCAAAAAGGCTGTTTAATCATGTTAAATTACAACTTTGTGTTCAGATAGCGGGCACTCACATTATTGTCTTTGTGAAGATGAGCTGTCACTTCTGTGATCTAGGTTGCTCTCACAACAAAGAGGCAGTGAAGCTTTCTGTTTGAAATAGAAGAAATAGAATTTTTTTCGGTGCTCAGCTGTGCAACAGTTCTCCTTGTACGAGCCCTGAAGTGTAGCCTTTACTAATTGGTACCAAAATGAAAATTAATCAGTGCGAGGGAAGGGAATTCACAGCTGAATTCTAATTATTGCAGAGAAAGTAAGCAAAACTGTGCTTGGGCTGTGCGGAAGCATGGAGTAGGAGTGGAGCGCTTAGCTCCAGCTTGTTAACTGGAACTGATGTCCCGAAACAGCTCTGTGTCTTTGCTCTTACCAGCAGCTGGGTCGTAGCTGTGCATTTTGGAGCCAGCAGTGCTGGTTGAGCACGGCACCGCTCCCTGTCTCACCACCACTCCAGGAGAGGCAACTGCTTCCGTAGGTCTGCCTCGGAGGTGTTCGATACCCAGTAATGGGGCTCGCTGTGCCTGGAGCGGGACTGGGGCACTCGTGCAACTCCTACTCACCAGTGTGGTTGTGGAGGCGATTGCATCTGGCCCGTGGGTGATCCCAACCATCCCAGGTTGATGCCATCTCAGATTAGGTTCAGAAGAGGACATCTGCCTGCAGCCTTCAATCACTGAAAGCAGTATGTGTCCTGCTGGCAGAGGTTTTATGGCTGCTGCTTAGCACAGTGCTCCCTGGAAAGCATTTCATGTTCCTCTTTTCCCTTTCCCTAGCTGAAATGTGCTACATCTCTACTAAACTCCTGTTCAGATAACATTTGGGCTGGTTGAAAAATGTAAAGCAAAATTCCAGAGTTTTGAAAAATTACACTTTTTTCCTCTTGGTATTTCTGTTGTTTAAAGAAAAATTAACATTTTGGTTTGGTTGTTTGGGTTTTTTTCTTTCTTTCCTCTCTTCCTCTTACCCTTCTCTTCCTTTCCTTTTTCTAGGTTGCCATTGCAAAAATAGAGGGCCAGTAAAATGAAAACAGTTCATATTCTGTGTCCATATTCTTTGCCTTCCAGTTCTGACTGAAATAGCAAAATGTCGAAGTTTTGACTGGTTTGTTTTTTTTTATTAATTCCTTAATACAAAAACCACAATCAACCAGCACTGGAGAGTAACAGTATCACAGTGCTCTTGGTGGTTGTTCCTAAGAAGTGGTGATGAAATTCTTTAGCAGGAGTATGTAGGCTTGTATCCTCCTAGTTTATGTAGAGGTCATGAGGGAACATGGTGCTAAACTCATGCCCCCTGTGCAATGTCCAATTATTGCTATCACCAACTTTGACTGTTTCTGTAAGGAGTGAAAGTAACTACAACTGAACTGCCTTTTGAAGTCTCTTTTCTGATGGACTTGTAAGGAGTTGATTTGAATTAGCAAATGGTGTTAAATGCTGATTTTTGCAAAAATCTTTTTTAAAGGACTTACAAAAACTTGAAAATCTGATGGCAAAAGTACAGGTGTCCATCCGATTCTTCAGCATACACTCATTTCCTCTCTTGTTCTGCTCTGGAACTGTGGCACTGTCTTTGCCCTGCGTATTTAGAGGGAGTTAGGAGAAAAGAAGAAAGGCTGAACTTGACAAAAGCTGTACTTGGCAATTATCTTTGGCAACGATGAAGTCTATTAACCGTTGATTTTTTTTTTTTCCAATAAAAAGTAGAAATTAAATCCTACTGTGCCCATTGGAGGCTTTTTCCAATGGAAGAGGTACTGATGAGCTATTCTTCCGTGATTGTGCTGGCTTCTCCAAATAACGACATCACCGTCTGTTTTTCTCTGAGTGAGTGCAATTTGCATAGCATGCTTCTGGGGGTTGCTGCTCATGTGTGATACTCATTGAAGCACAAAGTCTAACCCAAAGCCTTGTGGGCCTTCAGTGCAGGCCTATATAATGTGCAGATTTGCGCTAACTCTAGGAGAAGGGTGCTGTGGGAAGAGGGGTTTGGGGTGCATCCTGCTATCACAGAGCTGCCACTACACTGGGGGAAGTTTGGAGAAGATTCCCATCACCATGGGCAGAGGCATATACCCTCTGGTAGCGAGCCTACTTGCTGGAGACGCAAGTGGAGTGAGGGGTCAGCTCTGATGATCATCCTGTTTCAGCACACTGCCTGAGCCATGTGACTAGTCCTGCTGTCCCACAAGGTACAGCTGGTGTGGGATGGTGTGATGCTATGGCTGCCATTCACCTTGTGTCCTCAGACACACTGGGCTGCTGAGCTGTGCTACCCATCAGCCCCGCTTCTCATGAGGAAGCCCCAACACCTGCACACCCCCCAATATTTCCATCTTGTGTGGACTCTCTATGCAATGGGTTTTCACCCATTGGCTTTCCATGGGGCTGAGGTTTTGCCCAACCTGCTGTAGATGCCAAGTGACTTAGCTGCCTGCACTGACACCAGGGCTCAGGTGCAAGTCAGGAGGTGGCACATGGGTGGTGTGGGCAAAGCCACATGCCTGGGCGATACCAGCTGTGCCTTCTGTAGGCACAGAGCCACTTAAGCTGAGTGCTACCACAGAGGGGCTGCAACAGCCATTGCCTTCCCCAGTGACCTCCCTGCTGGCAGCTGCAACACCAGTCCCTCTTTTGGCATGTGTATGTGCCCCACACCTGGAGAAGTGTGAAACAGGACATGGCAGAGCTATAAACACCTGTGCAGCTGTGCCAGGGCAAGAAGTGGACAGTGGCTACTCCTGGCTTCTGCCACTCCAGCTCCTCAGTGGTGGCAGGTTCAGTCCCAAAGGGGCACATACCCTGTCGAGCATCCCACTGCACATTCAGGGTTGTCTTCTTCCAGCTGGTTGTTTTCCAGATTAAGAAATAGAGGTGGCTGCAGCGATCTGCTAGTGGGCATGCTGAATGGATGTGACCCGTCACCCCACTAGTGACAGTGCCCAGTCTGGCTGCCTCCTCTCTCCAGTGCTGGCAGCCAGCCCTGGCACTGCTTGGCTTTCTTCCTTCATGAGATCTCTCAAGCAGCTCTTCTTGCCAGGAGGACTATGTTGTCCACCTATCCATCCATCCATCCACGTGGACAGCTGGTGGGTGGGGTGATCTCCTCAGACAAGGGTAGTGACCCAGATTCATCCCATCTCCGCAGCAAGCCCAGGGGCACCTGGGGCAGCATTTCAACGGGTGCTACGGAAGTAGAGGCTGACCCCCCCGGCAGGGTGCAGGCCAGGGCGAAGAGGAAACCCCGGGGGTCTCCGTGGGGGGACACGCGTGGTCCAGTCCCCCAGAGCCGGGGTCCCTGCACTGTATGCGGGGGGTAGAACCGCGCCATCCCACCGTGGGGGCTCGGGCCTCCTTGCGTAGAGCCCCGCGAATGCAGCGGGCGCTGTGCTGGCTCCCGGCGGCTGCGCGCACGGAAGGGCCGGTCGCCTCTTTTCCTAAACGCGACGTGCCCGGTGGGGGCCCCCGGACAGCGGCAGGAGCGCGGACTCCGAACCCCCTTTCAGGCTCCGGCCGCGCCGGGGGCGCCGCTAGATGGCAGTGCTGCCCCGGCGGAGGGGCGCGGCGCGGGGGGGCGGTGGAGGGGCGGGACCGGGGTGGTGAGCGGAGGGCAGCGGGAGCTCCCGCGTCACCCACTCGCGTCGGGGTGAGACAGCTCGCACCCGCCCCGGCCAGGCTGCGTTGCTGGGGGGTAGAGTGGGCTCGGCCAGGCCCGGACACCCCGCGGACTCCGACCTGCCTTTGGCTTGTCTGCCGCGGAGCTCCCCGGCAGCCCGCCTGTGCCCCCCGGCGCGCCCCGCACCCCGCAGGAGCTGCCCCCGGTCCCCGTTGCAGCCCCGCGCTGCGTATGGTGCTGCCGCTGCGCCGGGCAGATGATGTAAAAATGTGAAAATACACCGTCGGATGTGTGGTTATAGGTTGTTTTATGGTTTAAAATAGGTAACCGAGCAGTTAATTTCTTCTTGGATCCCGGGAGCTTCTTCCATCGCTTTAATGCTGTTTTCTAGGGCATAGCTGCTGCAAATGCTTTACGTCTTATAGAGGCTTTATTGTGAACCGTAGGTAAATTGTTCCCAGCTAGTCATATAAATAGTGACAATTCACTTTAGTACCTCTGTTATGATAGCCAGACTTTCACAAGCAGCTGAGCAAACGTTAACGCCAAGACCATTCCCAGCCAGCTTGATGAAGAAGCAGAGACAAAATGTCAAGTGATACTGTCTAAAAGACATAGGCCCAAATCTCTTATGCTGTAGATTAAAACACTGCCATTTAATTCAAAGAAATCACACCAGTTTATTACAACATTGAATTAGGGTCGAGAATTTTAAATGTGACTGTAGTCATAAAATATTCAGGAAATTCCCGATTTTCTTTTGGAAAGGAAGGAACAAGTCTCTTTTGACCATCATCTCTGAAATGACGGCTGGTTGTCTGAAGCAGCCCCACTTCTGCTTCTTGGTGAGATGTTCAGAGCCTACATGCAAGAGTGATTCATCTCTGCGCTTCTTAGTTGAGATAACAGCATCGCGAGCCCGGCTGTTAAGGTTAACCTGTACACTGCATAAGGACAACAGATGGAAATTCTGGTTTAGAGCCACTGCAAAAAATAAAAACATGTTCCAAAGGGAAAAGGAGCTTGTATTTCTGTGTTTGAACCTTTGATCTTCGTTCACATCTGAAGGGAAGAGTAGACCTTTTGCTGAAGACACATGGTTTTGCATCTGTGAAAACACAGCTGTATAGAGCAAAACAAAACTGGTGCAAAACACAATGGGTTTGCTGTGTCAGTTTAGCTGTTGGCGTTTAAATGCTTTAGAAATCGTGGGATTTTTGAAGAACCTTTCAGAAAGTCTCTGTCTTTACACAATTGTTTGTTGAGATTTTAGTCTGTGGGTTTTAAAGTTCCTTGGTGATCAAGAGACAGCTGCTACCTAAATATTTTAAGCAAACTCATGGGAAAGCCTGGCATTCCCTCAACAATCCTATTTTAAGTTTTCTGAAAAAATATAAATGAAAGTATCAAAATCTACAGGAAAATCCATGCTGGCAAGATAACCTTGATTCAGAGAAAAAAATAACTCCTATCTCACTAATGCTGTCATTCTTAGTGATGCACATGTGATATACAGCTACGTCATGACAACATACTGCCTTTCCAGAGCTGCCCCAGTGCACCCCCTGAAAGTAAAGGGATGTCACCCATTGTCCTCGGTCATATTGTTTTGCATCTGAGCATGATGGCAAAGCTGCTCTTCGGTGCCTGCCTGTTGTCTCCTGCCTCCCTGCATTTGCAGCGACACATCGCTGTCCCAGCAGTGTCTCCAGCA
>VYZX01024601.1:33165-120816 GCA_013401335.1 Brachypteracias leptosomus
GGCCCCCACCCACGCCCCTGCCTTCCACTGCCCCCTCCCTGCCCGCACCCCTCGCCTCCCCTTGCCTGCATCCCTGCCCTCAGCTCTGCCGGCATCCCTGCCCAACTTCCCAGCCTGCCCTTGCCCTCACCCCTGCCCGCATCCCTGTCCGTCGGGTGNACCAAGGGGTTGTCGAGTTTTTTCCCCGCTTGGGTAGGATGCCCCCCACCCCCCAGCCCCCTTTTCCTGAGCGTGGTAGGCACCCTCCAACTTGGTGCTTGGAAAGGGCATGATTCCCGTCATGCTCCTTCAGCGACTGTAGAAATGCCACCGGGAACAGTGAAAAAGGGAATTTTTTTTCCCCCTGGAAGTGCAGTTACGTAGGTGTGTAGGTGTCTGCCTGCATCGGCAGCGAGGGCAAGAAATACCGACATTTGACTGAAGATCTTCCATGCACATCAGCGAGAGAACTCCTTGCCTGGCTTTGACCAGTGAGTGAGAAGGCTATAAATGGATATTTGTTTTATTAAAAAATATTCACTTGAACCATTTTTTTCTCCCGCGAAGTTTCTTGCATATCTCACGAGTACAGTTTCTTCCCTGCCCAGGATTATTTTCCTGGAGGATTATGGTTTCTCCCTCTCCTTTTCCTTAAGGGAAAAAAAAACCCCACAAAAGCAAAGCAAACCAAAGATAAATAATTTTAAACATCTTCCAATGTTATGGTCTATCCACATTTTGCAATGTATTCCCAGTAATTTGCAACTTTTGAAAGCCGTGCATTGTTTCTCTCAAGTTATTGAAATGCACAGATATGTTAAATAGGAGGGGGGAAGAAAACCCCAACCCCAATGACTTCTGTTTCGCTGCATATGCAAAGAGAGGGCAGCTTGACTCTTGCCTCAGCGTTTGTTAGTCACATCCTCTTGGCCATTGTTTTGCTGTTTGTGCTGGGAATCCAATTTATTTAATGGTAAAGAGCTAGGGGTTGATTTGTTGTGGTTTTTTTTATTCCACTCATTCTGATCTGCTCTGAAAAAAACCCAGAAGAAATATTAGCTATGCCAAGGGGCAGCTCCCAAAGAGAGCTGCAGTTGCTTTGCAGGAGAGATGAGGATCTCCCAAGTGACCAGATACAGAATATACAGAGCTGCTGCACTTTCTAAGTAATTTTTGGTTGTGTTTTTAATTTTTGAAGGTCTTAAAAAGCATCCGGTGGATAGGCGGACAAAACTTGGCCATTATTTCAGACGCTGGGCTACATGTACAGCAATTCTCTCCTTTTTGTAAGCCTTAGGAGGTGGTCCTCTGGTTGTTGTAGGTTGCCTATTTCTTGAAAATCCTCTCCCAAGTCCCCAAGAAAAGCTGTTTATATCAACAGGCCTATTTCCAATGTCAAGAAGGAGTGTGGGGGGGCACACATCGTTTTCAAATTAGGAGTTTGGGTTTTTTTTAGGGAAACAGAAACAAATAGGCTCCTTGTGAGAAAGGTGTGAGCTGCCCAAATTGAGAAACTGTCCCGCCTTTGAAAGCTCCCAAGTCCCAAAATTATTTTATTAAAAAGGACATCGAGGACCAAATTTCTGATGTTGTTATGGCAACAGAAATAGTTGGGTGGCAACGTGGGTACCCAGAACGTCAGGATTCTAAGAAACCAGCAAAATAAGCAGCGTGTTGTATTTGGAAAAACAAATTGAACGGTGGTGGCCAAGTCTTACACTTTTTTCATTCAGCACAATCCCCATTTTCATCTGTCCATCCACGCTGATGGTGCCTTAACGAAAGTGCCAGCAAAGCATTGCAATATTTATTGCCTTTAAACGCGACCTGAGATTGCAGTTTGTTATTATGGCCGTTGACATACTGGAAGAAGGATGTTTCCTTATGTTTTATATTTACTCCTTCTTCAGTGCCTCCAACTTTTTTTTTTTTGCTGCCTTTCTCTAGCGACACATGCTCCAATCCCTTTTTGTCTCTGCTCTCCCTACCTTGCCTGCCGCAGGATCGTCACCAATCCCCCCGTAAAAACAGCCGAATATGCTCCTCTTAAACCTCTGTGATATTATAATTCTGCCACCGTTTTCATTTCGCTCTCATTTTCAGGGAGCCCTGAAACTGCAGCTCTGTCTCCCCTAGTTTTGAAACAGCTAAAGTATTTGGGAAGCTCTTGGGTCCCTACTGTAACACGCTTCAGGGACCTTTTGTACAGCAGCTGAACGCGATGAATTTGCCAAGTTTCAAATTTCAGGGGCAGGCAAGACATTTGTAAGTTGGTGTTTTTGTTATTCTGGAAAAGTTCTTTGATTTGCAGGCTTTTTTTTTTTTTCTTTTTCTTTTTTAACCTTTAATAAAAAGGAGATGGAGTGTGACATTAAGCAATTTTACAGCATTAGCAGCTTTGGGCTGTAAACAAAGACAAATGAATCCCGCTTACTTTCAGTCTCAGAAGTTTGCTGTCAGTTGTTCCTAAACTAGCGACTCGATCCTGTGGGATGTTATTCAAGCAAAACATGGCTTGAAGTCTTGGAGAGTTGTGCCTGAGTAAGTACGCAGGAATCAGCCCCTCTGCCTGCTGGAAAACAGAAGTGCTGGTTATCTCCTTTTAAAGATCTTTTCTGCAGCCGCACACTTCATCGTAACGCTTTTGATTTGCTTTGAGATTGCCTTGCTAAGACAGCATTCTTGATGCAAGAGCTGGAGAACAAAAAGGAAATCAATGCTTTTTGAGTAAGGCTGGGGTTTTTTTTCCTTTGTTAGATTTTTTTTTTTACTTTAAAAAAAGCCTCCTTCTAATAAAACAAGCCAAAAAACCTTTTATCGAAGCATCTGATTTTAATTTGATATGATTTTTGTTTTGAGGTTCCTGGAAAAATTAAAACATATTCCCCCAACATTTTGAGCTTCAATTTTCAGCATTTTACAATGTAAAATTACTTGACATTATTTAATTGGACATGAGGGTGTAATACAGGAATTTCCGTTATGTGATGGATTAATTGTTTTCCTAATACTTTAAAGGCTGAGATCCAAACATTTTTCCATTCTATTGCAAAATTAACTGCAATAAATCTGTCAGACCCAATTATTCATTTAAAACATTCCACACTGATTAAATCTGCACATTTGCCTGCGTGCGACTGTGAGCGAGGGAGAGGAGGTGCACGCAGAGGAGGGAGTCCAGGTTTACTCCTTCTCAAAGCGGCAGCAGTGTTAGAAACGAGTCCTTTAAATTTAACCTGGAAAATGTGATTAGCTAAGTAGTCTAAAAAGAGGATGAAGCATACATGGACGCACATCCTTGAGCTTCTCTGCCATCCCTTCTCCTCGCTGCCAGGTCCGGATAGGCAGAAGCGTCACATTTGGGCATTCGATGCTATTTGAAAAGATCATATTTTACTTCTGGCAAGGGGAGGTGGGGGGATATTTGAGGGGGTTTTTTTGTTGTTTTTTTGTTTTCTTCTTTAGTTTGTTGATGTTTTCAAAGTCTCTAAACAAAGTCAGATGTGTTAACAGTCATATTAACAATGTTAAAATGGAATTAACAGCTTGTGGATACCTCTGGAGTACAATAGCATGTCAGCCTACCCTGCCCCCTTATAAATCGCGTCCCGCTGTCTTTCTTTTGTTTCGTGCCCAATCAGCAAACTAAAGTTTTGTTGAGACAGAAGGACAGTTCAAGTGTTCCTGCTCCAGCGGAGGGAGGAGCGGCAGTGGGGTTTCTCCTCGGCCCCGGCGAGGCCCCCGTACAAGCAGGGAGAGGGGTCCGACCCCCAAATCTGCAGGCAGGGCTTTGCTGACCCGCCTGCCTCCCTGACCTCTGCCGTGCTGTTTTGTCAGTTTAAAAGGCTTTGCCGAGGTTGTAGTTTACTTTTATGGGCCTTTCATCACGGCTACAAAAGCTTTTGTTTATTTAAGAAGTAGCGTGGTTCAGATTTCTATTAATCTTCATAGAACTTTGGTGGCTTCGTTGCTTCCGTAAAGGTTCATCACCGAAATGGTGCCGCGCCTGGTCCTAGGCAGCCAATATTGGCTGAGTAATTACAGCAAGTTTGGGGTGTTTTGGAAATGATTTGCCTCCGAGAGTGGAAATTAGCACCAACACATGCTGCTGTTTAACTTGATTCCACCATAATTTGGGTTCTGCGCTAAGGAAAGACATTTGTTTTACCCTTTACTCTCTTAAGTTTACTTCTTTCAGTCAAACTCTTTAGAAACATCACCCAGCCGATTTCAGTGCCAAATGTATAGCGAAGATTTCATGAGGTCTAATTTTTTTAATGTGGCTAGGATCACCCTTGGGTTAATTTGCATAGAAAATGTATGTAAAAACAGGAGACATTTCCTATAAGGAAAACGTTTATATGTTTTGCTTTCTGGTAGTTCTATTTTCACTCCTTTCATATTTACAGTCTCCAAGTAGTTACAATTCCTCATAGGAGTGCAGAGCAATACAAGGCACACATGTATTTCAAAGCCCTTTTATAGGTCAAAACCTGCAAGACACAGGCAGGTTGCAGTTTGCCCAAGGACAGCAAAAGTTGCAAGCCCAGGACAGAGAAAGCCATCCCTTCCACAGCCAGGCACAGGCCCTGGGTGCTCCTGGCCAGCCCCACATGCTGCCTCCTCTCCCACTCTGCTCTGGCTCCATGGCCCCACAGCCACCCCACCGGCCACAGAAAGCACCCACTGGAGATGTGGCTGCCCACAGCGATGCTCAAGCATGGGCAGTCTCTGTGTCTGAAGGCTGCTGGGAATGGTTTTGTCTCTGGCAGCCCCATGAGCCGTGCAATAATTCAGCTGAGCTGGGCTACGCTCTTCCCTGTTTTTCCTCATGTTCCTCAGTGTTGGCTCCCACCTTGTCCCCATGTGTGTCCCTCAGACCAAGGTGCTTTGCCTTTGTTGCCCTTGGATGTAGCAGAGGAATGTTTGGTTTCCAGCATCAGAGCTGTAGCTGGACCACCTGCCCTGCCACACTGCCTGGCTGCGCTTCCCTCTGTCTCCTCTGGTGTGTGCCCATCTCTAAAACCCAAGCCTAAAACCCAGCTCCTCTCCCTTCCCTTCAGTTTACACAGCTGTTCTGTAAGTGGAGAAGATGATACCAAATGCAGTGCAAGCTGATCCGTAGCCCATAGGCTTTGGCTCCACTCTGGTGCACACTGAGCATGGCTTGTCCTCGCCACAACACAATGTGAAAGTATTCCCCCTTTCTGAGGATCGTATCCCCAAGAAGGTGCGTGGTGATGGGGATTAAGTCCAATTCATTATTTCCTTACCTAACTGGTACAAAAACTCTCACAGGGAAACTTGTACCAGTTTTACACATATAAAACCCAGTATCTCATCTTAGTAATGCAAGAATCAGAGTGATAAAAGCTAAGCTGTAGAGGGATAAAATGTATGTAATGCATAGTGAAAATATTATATTTAATAGGCCCTCCAATAATAGTCTAGTAGTTCAGCTTATTTTAAATGCTCTGTGCCTATTTTTACACTACAAAGGTTTTACATCACTTTGAAATTCTATGGATAAAAGATAGGTTTTCATCTTATTTTAAAGCTTATGAAACTGATAGACAAAGAAAAATTTGTAGCCAGGTGCTGGTTTATTTATAGAAAAAAAAAAATAAATGCCCATTTTTGGGAAGTGTAGTTCTTTTTATGCAACATCTGCTGAGAGAACAAACATCTTTTGTCTGACTACTAGGAAATTCATAAATAGATACAGTATTTGCTGAGAAAACATTTTTTGATGATGGAAAGTATGGATTACAACAATTATGTCAATACTTTGCAATTGTTGTCATCTTCCAGAAATAGGATGTCTCAAAGTGCTTCCCAGGATTGTCCTCCCAGGAAGAGTGCGTAGGGATGCTGGGAAGAGATCCACCGGTCGCCCTCCACACCCCAATGCTGTGCTCACCATCAGCAGTCCCCATCACCTGGAATATAGCCTGCCTGTCAATTATACATACAGTGCTTCTGTTATTATTCCTATAAGTTTTGTATGTTTTAGTAGAGAATCTACAGCAATGGAGGAGCCCATGCACAGCATCTGAGAAACGCGGAGTAGCAGGGCAGTGCTTGCTGGCTTACCTTTATGGGGCCCCAGAGCCCAACCATTGGAGGTGCTGAGACCTTCCCAGTAGAGCAGCTTTGGTGGAGCAGCAGCAGCAGCAATATGCTGCTCACCAGCCTTGGACGCTGACGTGGTTTTGTTTTACAGAGGCTTGGTCTCCTGTGCAGGTTTTCCAGATTCCTTATCTGTGCTTTCATTTCTGTGGTTGTGCAGGAACCACCTTCCTGATAGACATCTACTGAAAGAAAATTTAAGAATAACCACATTTTCCTCTTTTTATTTCTAGTCTTTATAACAAATTCCTATAAAATATTTGTGTTTAATAGAAATTGTGCAGTGTCTTTACTTTTAATGTATGATAGTTTTGTATATGGAGCTATATGGAAGTTCATTATATCTTCTTGATGAGTTCTTGGTAATGCCTGCAGGAGTTGCACGAGTTTTCTGAAAGGAGAGCCCCACAAACTGCACAACAAATTAAAAAAAAAAAAAAAGGAAAGAATAAGCAAGCTTAGTGGCACTGATTTAAAAGCAATTTTAAGTGAGAGAATATATTACCTATTTGCTCATCCATTTGGATCCAAATAATTCACCTACAAAAATGTATAGCAGAAACTGAAGCATAAGAGCTGAGCCAGGCTGAGCCAGCGTGCAGGTCAGGGTATGTGCCAAGGGCAGAGGTTGCTGAGGATGGAAAGTCCCATCTTTCCTGCAGAGCAAAAAGAGGCACCTTGACACAGAAAGCACCGTCCTAAGTGGTGAGGCACAAAGATGCTTGAGAACCAGACGTCATCTGTGCATCCACCCACCTGGTGCTCAGCTGGCTGGAGGGAGGCACTTGGACCGAACTTAGAAACTCCTGGGGGTTTCACCAGAGTAGTCCTGGAGTTCACCTCTAAACTTAAAACCCACCAGGCTAAGCTTTTCTGAGACAAATAGTTGTGTTCTTCTGTCTTGGATGATTTATTTATTTACCTTTTTCATGTCAGGCAAGTTTTATTGAAGGCATCCTGCAGGTTAACTAGTTGCAGGTGACTTTAGTTTGAGTGGCTTCTGTCCTTGGAGGGACATGCAGCAAGGTGGCTGGAGGGAGGACCGTGGAGAGCCCAGAAGGCTGTATTTCATCCCTAGGCAGAGCTGCCATGGGGCAGGTGCAGGTGAGCAGTGGCTGGGAAAAGGAGCTAAGGGAGATTGTGGGTGCCAGAAAGGGACTTTGGCTTTCCTAAATCAACTGAAGTCATATCACATTGATTCCCTACTAGCACTATATTTTTATGAACACATACTTATAGTAGGAGATTCTGCCTCACAATGTTTGATCTATGTAGGTATACCTATAGAGAGATTTTTTTCCATAGAGGTATAATACAGTAATAGTTTATGTCAAAGACATGAGACACATTTTGAAGATGTAGCGCCTTTAATTCTATATGTTTTCCTATTGCAAGCTGATTTTTAAATTGTGAAACTTGGGAAAACCTTGTAAATGAGGCTGCTGGTTTATTTATTTATTTGTTTCATTTCAGCTGAGACAGATGGGATTCTCGGATCATGCACTGTTAAGCCTTCCTTTGGAATTCGCGCCACTGTGGCCACAGAGCCCAGATGGTGCTTAAATCTGTCATTTTTTAACAACCCGACTTTCTTAATTTTATATCCAAACACATTGAGCATTCAAAGTGATTAATTACTGTCCAGATATGTCTGTGCTGCAGCAATTTACTCGCATGTGCCAAAGATCATTTCATTTTCGAGTAGGTAGTTTGGTGTGGGCTGAGCGGGTGGCGAGAGACTCACCAGCAGGAGACTCACCAGCAGGTACCTTATGTTGGAGGTAGCGGTGTTGTGGTGCTGCTTGTATCATCCTTCTCCCACAGCAGTGCCTTAGCAAAAAGTTTCCATAAGTAAAGCAGAATTTGGGACATTTTACAGCTTCCAGGTGGGGGATTTTCACTATTGCCATGATAGCTTCGGTCTCACCAAAACTTCCATTTCCCACCAAAAGGGCATTTTTTGATGCCTGACAAATACCAACATTATCTTTTCAGGATTTCTCATCTAGACACTAGTGGCATGACCAAGATTATAATGGCCAAGTATTTAGTAAGAGAAAGCTGAAATGTTTTCTTCAGGAAGCAGAGCTTGCTCCAGAGGTTTTGAGAATTAAATGATCAAATTATTGTAATTCAGATGTTTCTCTGATGGCTTCTCCTCAATTTTTATTTTAAAGTGGTCATTCTTCTTGAAGAGTTTAAATATTATTTGCAAGTCCAACACTTGCAGTGATTTTCATGTCTGCAGCAGGCTGCTCTCGATTCGTCAATGTTTGGAAATGAGGGAGGAAGTGATGTTGCATGGTCCATGCAGGTCTAGCTCTGGATTTACAGCAGACATCAATATAGCCTGTCAAAATCCTTGAATTGCTGCTTTCTTTCCCTTTGACCAAGCACAGTTAGACAACCACCTGAAGGTTATTTTTGGATGTTACTGCATATTGTTTGTTAGGTCATGTAGATTTGGTGCAGGTGGAACTCTGGCTTTCAAAAAACCCGAAGAAGTGGGAGCTTCCTCCAGCGTGCCTGGAGCCAACCAGGGTTTCTAGGGCTTTCCTTCCCTTTGCGAAGGAATTCTAGTGCTCATGCTATGCTAAATATCAGCAAAGCAAACGTGTTTCATTACTGGGGGACACTGGGTAGCATCAGGCTGTGTTACTCCTTCATACAGTCTTTATACTTCATGCATACTTCATACTTCATACAGTCTTTATTGTACAACACAACTATTTCATGTCTCACCCACCACGCACGGCATCAATGAGGACCAGTTCATGGGACAGAAAAAACCCAAGTTACTAGAGACTGATTTGCATTTATCTGAGGAGTAGAAGTTTAGCAGTGATGAATTCTGGTTCTTAAAAGTCTTGAGAAAGAACGATTTGATTCCTTGCCATGTTAACACACTTTAAAGGAAAATTTAGTTCTGGAAAAGCAAAATGAGCTTTTCCTCCATTTTTCTGGAATCTGCATGGAAACAGATAAGTAATAAGTAAACTGATGGTCAAACACCACTGGCCAAATGTATGGTATGAGGTTTCAAGGAATACCTTCTACTAAAATGAAAATGTCCAATGATTCAATTAGCCAAAGTCTAATATTTGAAGGAGTGCATTCTACAGTGGTAAGATTTATGCAGATTTTATTGTTTCCTTGAAAATAAATGTCTTGCTAGCTCCAGCACAGCCCATGCTTGGAAATTGTGCTAATATTTATATAGGTGTTTATAATGAGTTTAAACACATATAAAGTGAATTTGCATCTATAATAAAGTGAATGTGTTATATTCCTATTGATAAATATGTGTGTTTGTGAGAGTATAATCAGTCTGAATGTTTCCATTTTCAAATACACTGTAGTTTCCATTATTTAATACAGTACTGTAGAAAGCTTTTATTCCAAGAGCACTACATCTCAGTATAGACATTTCCCTTGTTAAATTTCAGTTGAATTTAATTACTGTTAGTAATTGCTGACTGGCAGTCACTGTTGCAAAATTGGTAATTAATATTAAACAGCTAACGTACAGGATTAAAAAAAGAAATGCTCTTTTGAGGAGGGAGGTGCCTCAGCACCAAAGCTCAGTTCTGCATCCCAGCACTGCTTCTGGAGCAGTGAACTTCACCTCTTTCACATACACATTTTCCACCCTGCTTATAACACAGTCTAGGAGGTCCTACAGTAATTATATGAAGTTGCAGCAGTGCTTTGACGTTTGCTTTTGGTTATGATTTAATAAGGCAGGAGAAGGCTGAGCAGGCTCTGGTTTTTAGGAGGAGAGATTTATTGGCTTTCTGGGGCAGGGAGTTCGAGTTACTCTGTTTCCTCACTCTTACTGGTGATATTGCTACCTAGCATGACATTTTTCAGGCAGGCTAAGAGTGCTATAGTTAGGAAAGATTTTTTCTGTCCTTTCTGGTTTGTACTCTACCATATACTGAGGTACCTATGATGATACCTTCTATAGCATTGAAGCATTCAGTTAATTTTTATGTAAGTGATAGACCTGAGGTTTATATAAAAAGAACTGATAAGCCCTTAACTTGAGCCACACTATAAAAATAACTGCTGTGCATTGTTAGTATTAGATTAGAATAATCCTGGTTAGTATTTAAATTTTTTTCCTTTTTTTTTTTTTTTTCTTTGATAAATAATTCAGCTTGGTAGCAACTCTATAAGCTGTTAATAACAAACATCGTAAGTTTCCATTAAAGTGGATCCCGGTGGTGTGGTGAGAGTTTATCCCTTCTCTAAGGAGGTTTGGTTCTTTCCTCAGCTTGCTCCTGCCTATCATAATACCTAAGGTTCAGTAGCCCATTAAATGCCTGTACTAAGCATCACCCATTACTTCTGCACCTCCTAGATGCCCCTAAGATGTAATAATCAGAGTTTCTTAGACAATGAAAGTGTCAGCTTGGTGGCTTTTTTTCATTGTCTTTTATTAAATACAAATACAGGCAAATTTACATCTGTAGCTTCAACTTTGTTTTGTCCTTCCTTTATAAAGCAAAGTGCCATACATTTGACAGGAAAATCCAATTCCAATACCCTTTATTTCCAGGTAATCAGAGAAAATGATGCTACTAGATTTTCACTTTTCACGATACCTCAGGGCGTTTTCACCTTGGAGGAAATTACTGCTATTGACACTTTATTATTGTATGTTTGGCTTTGGCACAGAAATTACTTGGAATATCTCTACACCATCTTACTTAAATCTTGTTAGCCAGAGAATGACCTAGTACTGCTCACTGATTTTTGACACTTAAAAAGCCTGAGGGTGTCTTCTCCTTGGAGTCTACCCCTCAGGGAATCATGCGGTTTGATCTGACTACTCAGAATAGAGGAATCCTTTTGATGAGTAAAAGTTAAACCAGGGCATCTAATCAAAAACCCAGAACACAATCAAAAGGATGAAACTCCCAAGACCTGTTTCCTGTCCACCTTTAAAAAAGAGCCCACTCCATCTGATTTCAAATCTATCGGCTTCTATCTTAATTGTTTCCAGCACTGATGGACTTTCTGCGTTGTTAGACTAGGGTTCCCATTTTCACCAGTCCTCTGTCACTCAGGATGTAAAACTTTAACAGGAAAGACAGCGAAACAAGTTGCTATTTTTCTGCAGCTTATCTTTGTCATGAGGTCAAAACATGATGAGAAGGGGTGCCCACCCTCAGCAGGGGTTCCTCTCCCCTTCCTCCAAGAGCACTTCTTCCCAACACCCCAAAAACTAGACTCTTCAGGATTCTGCTGTAATCGCAAAAAAACCCCTGACTTTCACAAGTGAGTCTTTTTAACCTTTTCCTAATGAGTTCCCAAGTGCTTTTTGGCCATAGATATTAAAGCTTGTGTGTTTGTGATTTCCCTGGCAAGCTGCCGTTCGTAAAGAGGATATAGTGTTTTCTTGGTCCTTTGCCCAAAGTAATTTTGCGAGGAACTGTAACTGCATTTAGTACATGTCATTCATTGGAGAGAAGTCATTGTAATTGCATTTGATCACAATCAGTTTATGGCTCTTTTATCATGTTTTCATGCTGCATATCTACTCAAACATCATAGCAAAACTTAATGGCTACTGTTTTACTTCTGCGTAAAAACATTTTATGGTCTTTTTGTGCAGCAGACATCAGGTTTCAATCACCATTGCCCCATAGAGAGAGAAGAAAGTTGGATGGAGAACTATCAAAAGTCCTTAACTACATAAAATTTTATTTCAGGTCAACTTCCCATAAAAGATATTAAATGTATTTTGTGGTTTATTCTGCATGTTAACAATTTTGGAGAAGCTGCAATATTTTGGGGTAAGCACTATGAAAGGGGGAAGTTAATTCACAGAAGATGTTTTACATTTGGGGTAGTTTTCCTTTGTAAAAGGATGGATCTGGATGTGGAAGGGGTGGCTGGAGAGTGCCATAGTTGCATTCTCAGAGCAGATTTAAAAGCTTACTGTTCTGCTTCCACAGAATTCAGATTTCTGACTTTTTAGTCATTGTTTTAAATTTTTTATGTTCCATTCATAAAACTTAGCACAATCCATGTGCCTTAAATTATATCTTTTGCTGCCTGAGAGCTGCTGAAGTTCCCAGCTGAAAAGTTTAATTAAAAGGGAAACTTTGACATGCTGCTGAGAAGATTAGTTCGCATTAGAATGGCGAGATAAAAGAAAATTTAGTTCTAATCTAATTAACACCAATTAAAAGATGTAAAAGAATTTGCATGGGCCAATTGTTAATTATGCATCAAATTGCCTTTCCTGTGACAAAAAAAAGAAAAACATGACCCGCTTTGTTTTAGGATACCTATAGTGTGATGATATTGCCACAGTCATTTTTCATGTGAATTGGCTAAGATGGTAACACTTACTTTGTGTCATCCTGGTGCTTTGGTTTGTGCTCAAGATTTTAGTGGAAGGTTATTTCAGCTTAATTGGTCTGCAGCTTAGCAGCTGTATGTAGGGATGAAGGAAATGCATAAAAAAAAATTCTGGTTTTACATAAACCTATTGTGTGTATATAAATGCTTCATATACTTAAATATATATATATATGTAATATTTTGGAGGTGTTAGAGGGGTGTGCCTGTCCACTTTTAAGTATGTGTGTGTGTGTGTATTTGCGCAAGATTATATTTATTTTGATTCACGGATTTCATTTTAGATTATGTCTGGGATTGTCTGGTAATAAACAAGGTCTTATTCCATGTGCATTGACTGTGCTTTTATGTGGGATGTCATATTTAAAGAGAACTGGTACGGCTAGTGAGCTTCTCAGTTTGCTTCCAGGTGGAAGGCTTAAGATACTCATCGCTGTATGGTAGGCACTTGCTTCAAGTTTAAAATGTTCTTTACTCTTTTTGATGTGCATTTGCTTTTTTCTAATTCTGCTTTTGCAGATTTAAAATTTAAACATGAGCTGTCTAGTTCAGTGTAAAGAAAGGACCCAGGCAAGACTGTGTTCTCTGCATTCTGTTAAACACACTATTTCTGCTGAGGTCATCATATTCCTCGATGAGTTCATCTATATAAATAAGATTGTTTTGGTAACACCATCAAATGAACAATTAGTTTATGATGCTGATAGCTGCTTGTGCCTTCAATAACCTTAAGATAAATGTAATACAAAATTCCTGAATTCATGGTTACTTTCTCATCTTTTTTTACTCTTTTACTCCCTGTCTATCTGCACAGTGGCTAGTGTAGGTATGATTTGCCTTCGATGTGGCAAGACTAAAGGGGTTATGAAGATATCAGAGCTCTGAAAAGCAAGGTTGCCTGTTTCTGGTAACCAGCTACAGAGGGAGGGAGGCACGTGCTTGAGTCTGAAAGAGCGGCTGCATCAAACCACTTTAGGAGAGTAATATGAAAATGGAATTTTATGGCCAAGTGTTTTATTTTGGGGACAAAAGAGGAGAGGGAACGTGTTGAAGGGAATAGAAATATTTGTGTCACAGTATTGCTTGCGATCAAATGGCATAGAGTTGTAACAATGTCTTAATTAAGAATTGCCCTGAATTTGCTCATGATAGTAAAAGAAACCCTAAGTAATCCTTTACTACTGTAAAGCTGTATCAAGTAACTCTTATGTGTGTCTTCATGTTCATGTTATGCCTTGCTGTGCTGTTCCTTTCGCTTTACATTTCCTTTTGTGAAAAGCATCGCAAAGGTTCTTTCTAAAGAAAACAAACCAGGAGCTAGAACATTAAAAGTACATTATATATTTGGCCAATCACTTTTATAAAGTCTGATGCAAGTCTTTAATCTCAGATCCTTAGAGAATGCTTTAGTTTTTAATATTTCTATGACCTTCTCCAGGGGACTGAAAAATTACTTTGAAGTATCAAAGTGGTGCATGGAGTTTTAGCTGTGTGATTCCCATTAAAGTCAGTAGGAGCCAGGTAGCTAAAACTCAACACAACTATGAAAACATACTCCTTGTGCAGTGTTAAGTAGTAAAGCAATTCTGTGACATGGCAGTGACATTTTACTGCATTTGCTGGCTTTATAGATCCATTCAAGGCTTGTATTTTTACTGGAGTTTTACTGTTCAGTGAAAATAATAAAGGAATATTCAAAAGCAGGTGTAGGCTATTCTAGTAAAAAGCACAGCTGTGGGGAAAAGCTGATGGCTTACATATATTTTTTAATATATAATGGAAAAATAAAGTTTGCAGACTCCAAGCTCATCATCTGCATGCTGCTTGTACTGTAAGCATTTGTTTTAAGTGCATGGAAATACTTTGCATACTCTCAGCCCAGGGCCAAAACTAGCCCACAGTGACCAATAGCTCAGGCAGGCAATGGGGATTTCTCAGCTCAGTCATGCTCCCTTCCAAGGAGAAAGATGAGCCACTGCTTCCCAGAGGTACTGACAGACTAGCACAGTCATCCAGAAGAGAAACCTGGTCTAATTAATACAGTTTCTTTCAATCTGAAATATCTCTGCAGCTGGCAAATGTATCTACAGAATGGGCATTCAGTATTTGAACCTTACCTCCGCAAAGTTTTTATGGGTTTTTGTGGGGGCTTTGTGTGGATTTTTTTAAATATTGTGGTTGTGGGAACCTCCAAGAGGGCAAAATGGTTTTATTTGAAGTCGTATTACCTATAGACTGGGAAGAGACTTTGAATGGGAACTCCATCTACTTACGAACTCCAGTATTTAGGGATTGCCCTGAGGATTTGTGCTGGATCGGTCTCAAAGAAATGTGTCACCACATCTTAATCAGACATCGTCACCAGATTCCAGCAGCGTGCCTTTGCTTTCAGCTCATGGCAGTAAGATTTTTAGTTTTGTCTGTCAAAGATTTCCATATATTGTATTTTGTATGAGCTTCTGATTATACTCCAATCCCTGCCGTAAGAATCTTTACCCCGTACAAAACTTATACATATTCTCTTGTGTTGACCATGGTAATCTGCCCTACATCTTTTCTAGCAAAGGCAACCCCTAAAATCAGAGGTGTAGGTCATCATCATTAACTATATTGTCTGAGTGACTGAGAGCAGCTGTTTTTTACAGAAAACCTCTGGTCCAGCCAAATTTACACCAAATAAGTAGCCTGGAATGTGAAAAGATAGTGTCTTCTATAGACAGCTAATTAATTTCCTTTTGAATGACAGAAAGGTTTCTGTTTCATGTTTGTTGAAAGAGTATGGGAAGTCTTATTTGTGATACTGATGCAGGAGAAAATGCAATGCTATCTGTTCGGTTGTATATTAAGGTACAATTACGTAGAGGCTTGATCCTAAATTATAAAACCTAATTGCCCTTTTCCAAGTGAAAAGCCCATGCTTATGTTTTTTTGGCTCTGAAGCTGCATGCAGAAATCTGTAGGGTTGTCATACACCAGGGACCAGTTAGAAATAATTTATAATACACTGGAGTCTTAAAGATGCTTGAGAAACAAGATCATCACAATCTTTAAGCGAAAATCAGTTACGAGTTTTCCTGATGAGGACATCTTTTCTTTGTCCACTACTTCACAAGAAGAGCAAGCATTGAGAGGTGCTGGCAATCAGAGCTGCATTCATCTCCTCAAAAGTGGGCTTTGTCCAGACTGGCCTTTGGCCAGTTTGAAATATCTTCAGACCAGCATGTCTCCTTTGCATCCTTCTGCCCCAAGCCAAAACAACCTCTAAAAAAAGTCACAACACAATGAAATTGTTACGCATCTATGAAGCTTAGTTTACATCAATGTAAAATAAGAAGTCAGGTGCTCTATTCATATTGCCTGAAGTCAGAAAGGAGGATTTAAAGCTTCCAAATCTTCCATTTCACAACATCACCTACCAGTACTGCTGGCTGGGAAGTGCTCCTCAATGCAGTATTAGCTCCCAGATGTAGCTTCTGAGAGGAGTCCTCCAATATGAAAGAGATGGGTAGAATAACTGATGAGGACTATTGTCACAAAAGGTTGTTGAGAAAATAAACTTATAGATATCCTATTTCATAGGCAGCATTGAAAAATCAAAATCAATTACTCCAGAATTCTGGGGCCTGAGTTCATCTTTAGCTGACATGATGTACTAAGAAACCTACAATACTCATAAGATAGATCTAGCCATTAATATCTGACTACAACTCCTCAATATCGCTAAAAATATGCTGATGTTTACATTTTCACCTAAAAACTATGAAATGTGCATAATGCATCATATTACCTCAATAATGCTACAACTTTTATACAGCTAGGAAAGTGTATTTGTAGTGTAGAACATATTCTGTTTCATAGCATCAAGTGCTTCATCATTAAGATGATTATTTCAATTTTTCTCAAGCTGACTGAGAAATTTCCAAAATTAAATAACCTGGAAAGATAGCAGGTAGTGTCCATGGACTAATCTGTTCTTAATCCCCAAATTTTTATTGTATCTCAGCACGGTTTGCCAGGAGCTCAAGTGCTACATAGGGTTTTCAGAGAAAAGTAATGGTAATTCGTCTTTAATATGGGCATACAGCTCCCAGAAACGACAGGCTTCAGCACATAAAATGACCCAAAGTACAGACTGCAGAGAAAAAAATCTGTATCAAAGAGGAGTTCTGCTGCATTTCTGTTTTGAAACAGTGCACTGCATTTGGAAGTCACAGCGTTGACTTCCTTGGGTCCATAATGTATATGAATTAGATTTCCTGAGCTGCTTTGATTTAAGTACCATTCTCAAACTTTTTGAGAAGACCATATTTATGAAAAACTGATCTGTACTATAGGATCCAGGCACAAGGTCAAGCATTTACTCAGTTTTCTTCCTCTGCTACCCTATGCATATTTATACTGACATGTTGGGAAATGCATAGTAATATCTATTGCCTTATGACAATAGAGAGTAACTTTTCTCGTACAGTTAATCCAAAATGATGTTTCTGTAATTTTTAACAACACAGTGTGTGTGTGTCCATCTGTATTTGCGTATTTAATTCAATTACTAGAAAATTCTTGCCCTTGATTTGTGATACATAGCAAACATGGCTGAATAATAGAAGAAATAATAGTGTCATTACATTAACTTTATTAGTCTTTTCAGTTTTAAAGATGTAAATACATTATGATTTTATTTACTAGATTATGATTTTGTTATTTATTTCTCTTTAATTGAGAAATATTTTGAAATGTGCAGAGAGTGAATCAAATTTTCATTACATACCTGGTCAGGGACCAGGCTAAATGATTCTTTAAGCAGTTTGGAAAAAAAAAATGCTCATTGAAGACTTGTTAAGTCGTGTGAGAATATGCATTAAATGCTTATCTCTCCTGTGGGTATGTAGGTATCAGCTACTTGGTTTACTGTGTGAGGTTTAATGCTTTTCTTCTAATTTCTAATGAACTTTACCACCAGACTACTTGATCATGACTAAGCCTATGAACAATGCAAATGGAATTGCCCCCTGATGGTGAGGAATGGGGCCCAGATGGCCCTTAAAAGGTGATAATTAGGAAATATAGCATATCTGAGTAGCTAGAAAGAGAGAAATTTGTTGAAGACAGTCAATCTGTTTGAAGCAATGGTCTTTTCCTTAATTATATAGATTTTCATTTAGGGCTGCTTTAAAGTAAATTTTCCCAGAAAATTTTATTTGCAACTGGAAACTAGAAACCACTGATTCTGCTTCTCCCTGTTTTAAATTCTCAGTGGAAACTTTTCTTCTCATGTTGTCTTCAAAATATGAGTGACAGGCTGGGCTGTATATGTTGTGACAGTATTTTGGGTTGTACGTATTATTCTGCTGCAAAATGGCACCAAAATGAGAAGCAACAGAGAGAGATACTGGTATGTTGTAAAACATGTATTACCTGAAGTCAACTTTAAATTCTATTGGATGAGGATTTGCTTGCTTCTACAAAAAAATGTCACTGTTCAAAGCCTTTCATTGCCTTTTGGGAGTTTCATAAAACTCAGGCTTTTATTTCTCTGTTTAACTTTATAACTTTATTAAAACAAACACTGCAATTTGTAAATATACTGTTCATTTATATTACAGCTCTGATGCTAATGAAATAGTACCACAGGTCATTTAAGGCTTTCCATTGTAGCTCTACTGTTAAAGCTGCCTTATGAAATGAGGTTTTATGCTGATGATTGTATTTGCTGTGTTGTGAGAAAAATGCCGGTGCAGAAGAGACGTCCATACTGCCAGCTTCTGGGAGGATATTATGGGGAAAAGAGTAATTTTTAATGGTATTCATTTTGTAAACTTAGTAAACTCTATACCTGGGAGTGATGTGACTTAAGCACATTTGATAATTTCAGAGGACTGGTAGACAGATATAAAGGTAGAGACATATAACAGGTAGGTGCAAATTAAATATTAACTTTTTGACTGTGAAACCTTTACTTGAATTCAAGTGTTGAATGCAAGCCCATGAGAAGTATTTAGCAGTAAAATCTGTTGGGACAGCCTGCTTGCCTCAAGCTTACGTATGATTCACAATGTCTGAAATAATTCTCCAAAACAGTGTATCTTGCAGATTGTGCTTGTTTCTGTGGAAGAGGACAGACTTGCTGACAAAGTAGGGAAGGTCCTCCAGGAGGATTATTTTGTTCCCTAAAATATTTTATTCTGTCTTGTACTCTGTCCCTTCGGAAACGCTACCAGGTTCTGACCCTGTCACATTGAAATGGAAACACAAGACTCAGCAGTCACTGTATTGCCAGGCCCCAAAAGTGATCTTATCATCATCACCTATGTTAACCTCCACCTTATGTTATGTATTGTCCTCTGTTTCTAAATGCATTTTCCTCAGCTTCTCATTGGCTGAATTGGGATCATCAAAAGGTCAGGTTTTTAAATCTTAAATATCAGTGCGTTACTGGTTTCTCTTCTGCTGGAGCATCCTCTTCTTACAAGGAAGCAAAACCCAATGCTAAAGGAAAGCCAACCTACTGAGAGGGAAACTACAGGAGAAAAATCTTTTTTCTACAATTTATTTTGATTTTCTTTCTTCCAAGTCTAAGGCACTCCAATGCATAGAATGACACCTATATTGAGTTGTTTCTATGTCTAGAAGTCTTATTGCAGTAAGTAAAAATATTTCCAAGACTTTGGATACGCTTCTAACACGTCTGATGATACAGATAATATTAAATGGAAGTATTACTATGAAATGTAATTGAAAAGTAGTCTTTGTTGTCAGTTTGCTGTAGGTTAATCTGACATTGTTATAATACATCCATAAATTGTTCCTCAGACTGATAGCAATTTGAGCTCCCAGATATTTTTTTTAATTAAGAGTTTTGAAGCATGATAACAAAGTTCATGAAACTATTTCATATTTTTAGGAGCATTTTAAAACTAATAGAAATTACAAATAAAATAATGTAAGTTGTTAAGAATAGCTCTGGCTGGCAGTATTTAAATTCAAATTAGTATAGCTTTAGGAGCCATGTGATGACTGAAGTGGCAAAAAAGTACCAGCTGTAAGTGTGTGTGGAGGAAATAGTAAATAAACACAGGAGATTTCCTCCTGCCTGCCTCACATATCACAACATACTGTAAATAAAAGTATAACTTCAGCAAGGCCTGTGGGATTCACCATGTGTCTGACTCAGGAATGCTCTGGATGCATACCCCACCAAATGGAGTCTACATCTACAGCCAGATCCAGTGTGTGAGTGAGAGTCATCATGGAGAGAATTACCCATGGCTATCACACATAAATTGGATGATTTGGTGCGTGCTGCAAGAGCACTGCACATTTGGATAAAAAGCCATTTAGCAAACACATAAAAGAGGTTGTGCTTCTTTATCCTGATCGTGAGGAGTTCTCCACACGCCCAGCTTTACACCCATCTGAAGCAACCAGCACATCCAAGTGGATGGAGTTAAAGATGTGTAGACAGAAAGCAAAGGAGACAGGTTGTTAATGTCTGCATGTAAGAAGCTGGTTGGCTTTTTATCAGTTCTAGAAGCAACTTTCCATCTGACAAGTCATGTGTGTGTCTTTCAGGAGGTTTGCACCTTTCCTTCCTTCAGTGTGCCTATGCTGCCTGCTCCAGGTGGCCGTACCCCATTCTCTGCCATAAGGGAATGCTTTGCTCCCACCCCATTACGTCTCCCAAGTCTCCTGAGTGCTGCATTTCTTTTTTGTTCTGGCTGTTGTAAGCAAAATAAGCAAACCTCATCTGCCAGGTGTGATTGTGCTGCTTCCCAGTGTTCCTGGAGGGTCAACATTTTGGGTTCCCTTCTGCTTTGAATGGAATAGTCGGGTTTATTCCATTGTTCTTTCATAGTTAGTTTAAAAAAGAGACTCTTACTGTCATTAAGGTTGTTTGTTATTCAGAAATAGTGGGTTTAGTCTCTCTATCCATCCCAGACTACAGAAAACCTTCCAGAATGTTCCATATTCTGTCACTTTACAAATAATTTATTGCAAGTTTAATTTTACATGGCAGGAAGGAGAAGACAGAGGTGGAGGGTTACTGCATGGCTCTCTGATGCGATTCAGAGTGCTTGTTCTGTTTATTATAATTGATTGGGAATGGTTAAAGTACCTAACAGCTGCCTGCTATATTGTGCCGATATTTATACGGTACTTTTATATTCTGTCTGAAACCATAAGCACAAGGGGTTTCTAAAGAATTAATATAAAACTTGCTTGTAAAATTCCAAGGTTTATAGCATGAGTCCTTCAGTGCAGACCTGTTTGGTTTATGTGAGTGGATGCTACTTAACTCTGCATGATCCTTTTCCATGCTTCTCTCCCACAGAAAAACTCCAGGTTTCGAAAAGTTTAAAACCTTTTATCTGACTGAGACAAGCCTACTGTCTTTTTTGTGAGGAAGTTATTTTGAAAGTAGGTGACACATAGTACATGCAAGATTAATGTGGCATAGATATCCTGAAGTACTTTAAATCACTTGGGTAACCAGTGGCCACTTTTCCCTAGCACTTGAAACCTTTTGTTTAGGATTAACTCTTTAGTAGCTTGTTTCTTTTCATTTTCAAATAGAGCCTGAGGCTTGGCTTATCTAGGAGATAATGCAGTGCAAACTGGCTTAGGACCATCTTCCCCCTTTATACATCAACCACACTTGCCATGAGGCAGGTCTCTTCACTTTCTCTAACACTTTCTTCAAAGCTGAATTTATGGTTTCATGTGTTTTACACTCAATTCTGGGTCTGTGGCTCCCAGTTTCCCACTGCACTAATACAACCCCGTCTCTGGTCGGAGTAAACTGCAAGCCCCTTATTTCCTCATGAGCCTGTGACCATTGCAAGGCTTTGTACCACCTCCATCCAGCTGCGTTGGACTGTTGTCAGAGTGGCACAATAAGCTGGGAGAAAACCTTCAGCCCTTTCTAGGTGCTGGCAAACCTGAACGTCTCAAACACATCCTCTGGAGCCACTCCCACTACTACTGTGGTCACCTCTCCAATGTCAGTTACTTCCTGGGAGCCACTGCACTTCTGTCCCATAAATAACAATATCCTGGTGCCTTCTGCTCTGCACATACACTGATCATTAACTGGGAGCATGCAGAAGCTGAAAACAGTTGGGATAAACTGAAGGGACTGGGGAAAGAGAGCAAGTGTATTAGTCCTGGGTGAGTGGCTTTACTAAGGGCAAAGGAGATGTGATGCAAATTTTTCCAAGTTCTTTCTGACTGCAGAAGGTGGTGGGACTGTCCTGGCCATCTCCACCACTGGGAAGACTGGCCTTTTCTTAACATGCAGCCTCCTGGGACTTGCTGTGCTTTCAGGCTTGGTGTTTGGCTGAGGACCTGCCCTGTGACAAAGTGAGCCTGGCAGGGAAGCAAGTTTGCTTGGAGCAGCGTTAGCTCTGAGTGGCACCAGCTATTAGTCGTACCTGGTGCTGTAACCCTGCTTAGTTGCCCTGCTTCAGTGTTGTGCCTGCTGAAGCACTTGAGTCTCTAATTTCCTTCTTGAATGAGGTTTTAACGAAGGCCCACATGAAACATTAAAACCCGCAAGGTTTTAACATTGGTAACGATAATGTAATAATAATGCTAAGAGTATCCTATTCTTGAACTATGAGTTTCTCACATTTCCAGGCTGTTCTCTGCAATCAACCGGTCTTCAGATTTACCCTCTTTTAAAACTCGTCATGTAGGTCTATGACTCTCAGAAAGGAAGTGTGAACAAAAGACAGCATACCATGTTTTATAATGCTGATAAATCCCAAGGGCACAGTTAGCATACTGAATGTTGACAAAACCAAGAAGAGGCAAATGCCCCTATGAGTATGGTTATTTAGGCCCGTTTTCTTTTCATGAGCAGGATTTAGCTTTAATGAATGCATCAGTGAGCCAGAAGCATCAGAGGTGCTCCCTGCCTCTTCCCACCCCTCCCACCCCCAGTCCGGATGTTATTACACAATGTTAAGCATATTCTTTCCTGGACATTTGCAAAAGAATAGGAAGATTACCTTATTTTCATGTCTATAGCCTGCATCACAGATAACTTGTGCCCTGTTAGAAGTACTTACACCTGAAAATAAGGCTGTGGCTAATCTGCACTCGCAGAAAACCAGTATTAAATAAAGAGGCAGAAGCAGGGTGGGATTAGAGAGAGGAAGAACTAATTGGTCACACAGAAGGAGCTCTTGGATGGGTGGAAGAAGAGTAAGCTCCCCATCACACTCATTCTTATTTTGTTTTGCTTTGTATTTGAGCAACTAACCTGTGGATTGCATACCTGAAAATAGGAGAGCAGGAATTCACACTTTGGGAAGGGAGCAAAGCCTCCTGCTTTAACACTGTGCTCCATAGTGGCATATAAGGATCAGGATCGTCTTCACTTTGCAAAGCAGTTTTGAGTGCAGGTAGCTAATATACATCTGCTGTGCTCAGGTAAAAACACAGTGAAGAGGTGGCACTTGAGTTTTGTTCTGAGGTCGTACCCTAGCTCCACGTGGAGTTAACCTCCTGATAAAAATGAAGTACCTAGTTTCCACTGTCTTTCTACCTGCCAACATCAGCCGTGCACAGGATATTCCAGTGGGGAAAAAAAAAATAGAAAAAGAAAAAGCTGCTTTTTTATCAGGGAGAAGCCTGAGCGGTGGAATCCTCAGCCTTACAAAAATATAAATGACCAGGCTTTGATTCCTGCAGAAGGTTTAAGGCTGATTATTTTAAGAACCGTTGAAACCTGAAGCCGCAGCTCTCTGATTACAGTCCTAGTCTGTATTTAACATAGTGCAGTAATGATTTCTAACATCTATTTTAGTTTGGATTTAGAGAGAGCAAGGCAACCTACATTGAAGTATATTACCATGCTCTGACTTGTGAGCATTGTGTAGGGGGTTTAAGTCAGATTATTTTAAGAACTCAACAAGCCTGAAACAGCATTTTTATGATTATAGCTTTTTTTCCCCCCATCCATTCCACCCAGAGCAGTAGTGAATTCTAACATCTCTTTTAGCTGGCTTTAGAGCCGGAGCCAGCCTACACTGAATTGGCCTCTTTTGATGCTACAGTATTGACTGAGGGGAGGGACAGATGGAACAAAAATCCTAATTGCCCAAACTTACAATAGGTTCCCAGCAGCAGCCATCACAAAAGAAATGTTAATGCAGTAAAAGGTAAATGGAAGGAAGCTAAACCCAACTTGTGGACAATGCAAAACCTACATCAATTTATTTTAAACTGCTTCCTGCAGTTTGTGAACACCTTCCTTGTCATAGCAGAATTATATTTGTTTTAACATTAGTCATTGCTCTGCAGAAGTCTTACCATGCTTCTGCAATTTGTAAAAGTAAACTGGAAAATGTCATCTGGCATGAGGAACAAATGACTTCCTATGGTCCAGGGCCAATGCTCTTGAAGTTATTTGTTGCAAACGGTCAACTTCCCCTGCATAGTCTTTGCAGCTGCAGCTGAACATTCTCTTTTCTGGCAGTGAGAATTGAGGGTACCTGCAAGCAGAACAGATGGCAAAAGTATTTTGATGCTTCAGCCATGAAATGAGGGGGCAAATTGTCATTCTCCATCCATCCATCCATCCATCCATCCATCCATCCATCCATCCATCCATCTCACAACAATTGCGTTAATGCATCATTCGTCACATTTATATTTGCCATGTTTCCTGTTCCATTTCCATTTTCTGATGCCCTTACCTTTATGTCTGCCTTTTAAAATGAAGCTCCCATGGACGATGCTGCAATTAATTAAGAGCATGCTATAAACCGAAAAGTGCTTTGCAAGAAACCTGTATTCCTGTTCCATGCCATGAAAAGCTCCTGCTCATTATTTAAGAGTTTGTTTCTTTGGCTGACCATCATTACCTTTTCTAATAATGGGTATTAGCTAAGGATTATTTTTCCAGTTCTTAGACTTCCACACTAGACATTAATTCAAGATACAACTTTAACATGCTTTTAGCCAGGGTGTAAAAATCTCTAATCACAGAGCAAGCCCCCTTGTATTAGACCAGATATTTACTATTTGGGAAGATGATTTGTCTTCTAAAGAGACACCAGGCATAAGTAATCAATATGTAATTTTCTTAATTTTTGTTTGGGATGATTTCCATGGGCTGCTTGGAGTCCACTGTTCAATGGTTGATAGATACCTACAAGTACACTATTAGGAGAAGCAAATAAAACTGTCCTTTAAAATTAAAGTAAGGTGGGAAGTGGTCCACTTTAGCACACTAGATTTTAATTTTTTCCACCCTTTTAATCAAAATCATTAACAGTAAGTTTATAATAACCATGTTTGGACACTAAATCCCACCATGATTGGCTCAGTACCTTATTGAATTTGGCAGCTGGGTTCCTCCTCTTGCCTTCTCATGACTGCACATGTCACACCAGCAGTCTCTCACGTGAACAAGAGCCACAAAGGACAAAGCCCTCGGCCAGTGGGCAAGGAAGAAGAAAGTGATTTATGCAATTCCTTATTTTAATCAGAAACTTTCTTAGTTGCTATACATACAACTTAAAGGACTCTGACATCATGATAGTCTTCTAAAGAAAAATACACCTCTCAGATGCAACTACATTTGTTCAGCTATGGGGTCACGTTCATTGAGATAGTTGGTGTCTCCCTGCTCCTCTGCATGCAGGATGAGGTATCAGGATGTCAGAGATGAAGCAAAAGATGCCTTTGCTGGTTATTAATGCGAGCATGCTTACGTGGACACACATGTATAACGATGTGTGATGCTTTTATTTCACAAGAAACCCCAAAGTTATCTATAGTTTGACATCATTCCTCATTCCTGCATTTTTTTGGAAATAAAAACATGGAAGTTCTGAGTGCAAAAGTCTGATGCAGGGTTGTTCTCTAGGGTTTACTGGTGAGTGCCTTGTAAACAGTAAAAGTGTTAAGTAATGAAGCTTCTAGAAATTCCTGCAGAAAACTGTGCTGCAGCTCTCTGCAGGGCTCCCTCCCTCCCTCCATGCTGAGGTGCAGTTGGTGTTTGCTGCTCTCAGTTTCATCTCATCACTTCTAAAACTGTTCCCCAAAAAATCCCCTCTCCACCCACATTACAAAATTGCTGTCCATTTTCACCCAGAAAGCTTTGACAGGCCCACAGTTGGTCACCACATCCAACATTTGTCACCATTGCTTTTGTTCTTGAAAACCTTTGGGTTTCCCTCTCTGTCCCCAGCACAGCCTCAAGTGGGGTGGATGGAGGGATGCAGCTGCCAGCTCCCCCCATCCCATCCCCTTGTGCAGCTCCAGCTGGGTTTCACAGGATTTAGCCTTTAATGATAAAGTGCTTTTTCCCACCTCTGCCTGATTATTAACTCCCTCTTTGCCTGGCATGTGCACCACTGGTGGGAATGCTGTGAAAAAGCCTACCTGGGGTCCCTGGGGAGACGCACCTGATGTTTTACAGTGGAGGGGTCATTACCAGAAATGAGGCCCCATCTCCCCCCTCCCATTTCCCTTTCTGCCTCCTTTTCCAGGTGACAAGTTTTGTATGGAAACTTGTGTTCTTGGGAGCCAAATTATTTCCATCCTGTTGCCATCCATGACCGCAAGGCGCTCGGTTGCAGTGCCTGGCAGTGGTGTCGCTCACTGGTCCCCTCCACGCTAACAACTCAAGGTCTGCATGTTTAGATATAAAAGTCAAAGGTTAAGTGATTTGGGAATAAAATGTCACTTAATGCGACAGAAACGCGACAGGACTGAACCCGCTGACGCTTGCGTTACTCCTGGGGTTTTCTTTTTGCTTGCAGGCTTGGTGTTAAGTAATTTTATTAACTGAGGAGGGGGAAACATATTATTTGCTAACATTTTTACCCTTGTTGCAAAATTTATTGTGTGTTGCTTCATAAGGATTTGAAAGCAGCACGATTGGGAAAGCAGTGAAAGTGAAAATGGAACATTTTTTTTCTCTTTTGGAGGTGTTATTTAAAACACTGTATGATTAGTCAAAAAGATTAATTGTTGCTTGTGGCTAAACAGATGATAAATTTTAAAATGATATTATTACAGTGTGTCAGCATAAAAGCTCTGTGTCCCAAGTGTGTCACCTTTTTGTGTTTCTGTTGACAAGGTTCACGTTTTATAGCACACTACCAGAAAGTGTTGACACATATTCAGATCACTGATTAAATGTTTTAAAAACGTGCCACTCAGAAACTAACCCTGATGGTCTTGGAGACAGGCATTTTAGGAGTCTGAATGCATTTCTCTTCATCAGTTAGGCTGTACCACAGTGAACAGAATTAATTAGCAATTTATTATTTTTTTTAAATTTTGGTACATTACTATTTTAAGAACGGAGATATTTATAATATATTTTCGGGCACATTTTTACGCTTGTCTTCAATATGGTTTAAAAACTGATTGCTAAATAGCTACTCAGAAAGATATTTGGGCACTGAAACAAGCAAAAAAATCAACTTTCTCATGTAGGATTTTTTGATTTGGAAGTGTTTTGCTTTTGCTCATTGTTAACACTTTGATTTGTCTGTCCTGAGACCATTGGATTATATTAAAAAAGTACAAGTCAATGCATCTGTAATTTCAAGCTGGAGAATGCTCTCCTTATTTTGGAGATTTCACTCATGACTTTGTTCCAAGTCCTGCAATCTGATCTATCACCTTAGAAGTTTTCTCCTGCATGGGCTTGCCTGGAGGTGGGCAAGCTCCACCCAGGCCTACCGTTCAGGCTTGCTCCATGACTTTCTATTGCCTGGTCTCACAGATTGCTGGGCAGTTCCCATTCCCCCTGCTTTCACAGAAGGGCTGCTTCTTCCCACAGGTGAGTTGTAGAGTAAAAACCAAAAGCAGTCATGAAAGCACATGCAGGGACCCGGATGTTTCTTCTCCCAGCCCTGCTCCCTTTTGCAAATTCAGGCTTCTTTGTAGTTTCTGTCCCCACCTATTTTCTGTTCTTGGAAACCAAGCAGCCCATTCACACGCATATCCCTGAGTGTGTTATTGCTTAGCTGTAAAAGTCCCTCCTGTGGGTCATGATGCCATTGAGCCTCCTGAGCCTGAGCCTGGCACGAGAACCCCAGCTCTCACTCTGGGCAGCAGCTGCTGGGTAGCTTCTTCAGAGCCCATCCTTCGAAAGAGAATAATTAACTCTCATCAGAGAAACATCGCTTTTCATCGGAGCTATGCTGCGAAGCCTAGCTTACTATTTTATACTGGGGGTTTTGTTTGGGTTTTTTAGAGAAAGGGTGTTACTGAAATATGAAACATGCCAGCTGTTAGTGCTCTTTCTCAGTGGTTGCCACTCCAGCCTGTTCTGAATGGAGCTGTAGTATTTCTTCAGTGAAAAGTTTAGTCAAGTAAGAATATCTAGTTGAAGAATTACCATGTTATTCCATGGGATAGGAATGTTTAAAACATAGTGAACATACCTTTAATTATCTCATCTCTTGTTTCACTGGTGGATTTTATTGTGCCTATGATTGTTCATCAAACTCTGTTCATATTATGAGTGTCATCTGTATTCTGTTTCCTTGTCTTGCAATGCAACTATTTGGAGAGATTTTTATTCTGGAAAACGCTTTGTGCAAATGAGGAAGCTGACTAGCTCAGTAGAGAAGGAATTATTAATTGCACTATTTAAAGCCTTCTGCATACTTTGTTTCCAAAACATCATTCATCGTGAAAAAATTCATCATAGGGCTTCAACTTCAGTTTCTAATTGAACTCCTTATAAACATTTGTAAATAAAAAGTTTTTAAAAGGAGACTTCTTTCCATCTTTAGGAATGGAAATACCTTGTTCTGGGGGAGATAAAACCTGTTCCCACATCTGTAAGACCTGGAAAGCATAGGCTCAAGTAGAGTGGATGAAAGATTCCTACCATCTCCCTTCTACTCTTGTGGTGATGTTGACCTACCTCTTATTTTCCTTCCCTGTTGTGCCACTGAGGAGAACTTTTCTAGTGGCTGGACTGCAAAACAAACCCATCCATGGGGCCATGATGCAGTCACACATGCTGCAAGTCTCTCTAGCCACTGCTTCACCCAGAAGCCACCTTCTTGTTTTGCTCCTGCCCTCTTGGGGCTGCCACCCTTCTGCTTGTCCTCTTTGCCAGCAGGAAAGGTGATACAGTTCATACAACACAGGGTGGTAGGTGTGTGTCAAGGAGAGATAAATTGTGATTTTCCTCAGGAAGATATTTCAGCCCATCCCTGAGACAGGGGTGATGAACCATCCCATGTGGAGCTGCCTTGTTCTCCACAGACTGCCTAAAGGAAACAGCTCGCATAGGCTCAAGACTTGATATTTAGCTGACTAAGGAATTTTAAAAGGCAGACAGGCAAAATCCTGGCTCTGTGAAGTGAATGACTCTTTTTATTTCATTGAATTCAGTAGTGCTGGGGCAATTCACCCAAACTGCTCTGGAAAATCATACTCTGGAAGTCAGGTAAATGGTTGAATGTGAGGCACCTGGAGCTGAACCTCCCATTTAGTGAAATGACATTACTGACTCAGAAATGCTGGATCAGTGGCCTCAGCCTGGGGTTTTCCAAGATAAACTTGAAAGCATTGCCTCAATATTTGCGTGATTTATATTTTTTAAAAATGAAATACCTTCCAAGCAGTAACAAATGGAGCCATCACGGCACCAACAGACATGAAAATGCATCCATCGCTCCACTTACTTACACTACAAAAAAGCCTGCACCCAAACTCCCAGTTGGGTATTATTTCCTGGATTTACTACAAAAAGAACAATGCATGTTTATTAAAAACAGAGTGGCTTTTAGCAGCAGCAGTAGTGCCGCGCACAATACACCAAAGCACAACAGGGGCCTTCTCCCAGCAATTGATGTGGAGAAGACCTTTGGCAGAGCAATATGGAAATTCGCATTCAGTGGCTTGATTAATTTGGAGTTTGGAAGCCACCTTCCTGAGATGGATGACAGTGGCTTATTAAATAAATAAATAAGGAGCAAGCTGAAGTCGCGCCGGCGTTATAGCATCAGATTTATGTCATCTGCGCAGGCAGAAAAGGCCTTTGTCGCCGCTATTGTTTGGCCTGTCAGCAGAGGCCTTGGCAGCGGTCTTTTGTCAGGGCTTGTGTCAGGGGTAATAACAGGGAGATGACGGCGGTTGGTCCGTTTGATGTAACCCGGTTTTATGGACGCTGGAGTTGGCATCCACACACACAGGCAGAAGAAAATAAGCGTGCCGGGGCACCAGGCCTGTCTGTCCTCGACTCTCCTCTCCCATGGCTGAACGGGGGAGATGCCAGCCAGGGTCCCCGGGGCTCCGTCACCCAGGGAGTTGAGCAGGGAGGAATGGCTAACGCCAGGCTCCAGTGTCCCACAGGATGGCAGGTTATGCCCACCTTGGCCCCCTCCTTGCCCTGAGCACAGCTCTGGAGCTCAGGAGCCTGCACAGGTCCTGTGGGAATATGGGAAGCAAGTGGTAGGATTTGGGGTACATGTGCCTGAAACTGGAAGTAATTCAGAACAGTGTGATACAAATCAGAACATCAGGGTATATAATAGTAATCTGGCACATTCAGGGTGGAAGCAGATAGAAACATTAGGAAAAAAACCCTCACTACTGCACCACAAATTATTATATGACATTTTTAGAGAGCCCTAATTTCACATTTTTTTAGGACAAACAATCTGCAATCCCTGTGGTTTTTACTAAGATCTTTATACTTCTTTTCAACTTGATATTTTTATGTCTTATCCTAAAAAGCAGAAGACTTTAAAAAGACAAAAAATATTTGGAGTGCCGTGTGATCCATTTTCTCTACAGAAACATAAAAAAGGTTTATGTTGCTCATGAAGAAGTCACTTAGTTCTTCCACTTTAAATGTGAACAGTAGATAAGTCACCACAAGTCATCAAAAAATGTGACCTGAAGATGTGAGATAAAAAAGAGGATTATCAGTTTGCAGCCAACTTTAAGAGCAACCCACTCTATTATGCCGCAAAGACAGCATTGTTGGGTAAAAGTTAAAGAATATTTGGCATCCTTTGAGAGTACCTGTCCAGTCTTAGCTCTGTAGTTGCAGAAGAGTTTGCATGAGAACTGAACCGTTGCCATTCACACGGGAGCCTCAATTTCCAATTTGCAAGCAGAATATGAAAGTGATTTAAACTACACTAATGCAGAATTGAATAACAGGGAATTTATTACAGAATTCTTGAACTGTTTTCCTACTTTGCATTTCTTTAGAGGCGAGTAATTAAAAGTGATCTGAGTTTGGCACCGGTGAACCAAGTAACCCAATGAGAAAGACTCTTCATCTAAAAATGTGTTGGATTTTTTGGGGGTGGGGGAGGGTGGACTTAGAACAAAATCAAAAAGTTTCCTACTTGTTTTGAGAGTAGACTTTATACAGATATAAATCTTATGGTACACAAGTGAAAGTCCCACAGTATTAAAAAAAACAAGAAATCAAACAAAAAATAACCCTGCACAAACCTCTTATCTTAGTGCAGCCAATGTCACTGCTAACTACATGCTAAGGAGATTTGCCAGAGTGGAATTACAGCACAGGAGTTTGCTATAAACTCCACTGGGCAGAATTTAATCTTGTTTGTATAATACAAAATGTGTAAAGATACTGGTCATTAGCCTGGGTTATGCCCAAATTTCCATGTTTTTGGAAACAGGGTTGTTAATTTTTTGTATGTGCATGTAGTGGAGAAAAATGTTTTCATGAGCCAACTTACTTGCTCTGAAATTGGAGGGGGACCTGAACGTAGAAAAGAAATATATTTTTCTGTTTTCAAAAGAGTTAGTGCTGTTTCATGAGCTAGATGTATGCTCCAGCTGGGCCACTTTGCATGAGGATGCCAGAACAATGTTTGATAAGGTCAGTGATGTTATTAAGATTGCATGGTATTCATTTGGTAAGAACTGAGATCTGTAATAAAGTAATTTCATTTAAGAAACTGCACATTCTGTTCACCTTTATGTGACTGGCAGAGTTCAGTGTAAGCAATGTCAATTTGCCTTGAAAAACTGTGTAGATTGGTAAAACAGAATAGCTGTGGTAAGATAAGAAACATGAAACATTTAAAGTATAAGGGATAAACATTATAGGCAGCTGTGCATGCCAGTTTAGCCTAGGTCTTGTAAATTCATGCTACATAATCTATAACTTTGGAATGCATTTTGTTAGTATTACATAGAAAACATCCTTGTGTGACTTTAGATTAACTCCTACACACACACACCATCAACTTCTTAAACGGGTTGATGTTTGCCTCTGCACAGTGAGAAGTTTGTTGACAATTTCAGTGGGGACAAGCTTTCATCCACAGTAACCTTCTAGAAATAGAAAATCCTGCTTCTGAAAGATTGTCTTCGCTTCTGCATGACTTTAGTTGATAAATTGAGAGCTTTGGATGTTTCAAAAGAAGCAGACTTCATTTTTACAAGATTTATAGATTTATCTACCCTAATTTACCCGTGTAAAAAAACCAAACCAAACCAAACACAACAATCAACCCCAACATTGTTTGTGAAGCATCCTTCTGCTGTACATGGTGTGACTTCTCATTATCTCTGAAGCTATTCTTTCGTGTCCTCAGTTGTGAGTGTAGATTAACGTTAAACAGCTTCTTTAGTAGTATTCAAAATGTTTTAAAGAATTATGACATATATCAAATGTATGGCAACCTATTATGGTTTGGGCTGATGGAAAATAATACACTCAAAAGCTGAAATGCTTCTTGGGGTGAAACAAAGCATGTATTTTCACCTTGCAAAAGTACCAAGAAACCTTTCTAACCCACTGAACACTGAAGTATCACTTGTTCAACCTTGCTGTAAACATTAATATATAGCAGCCAGTCTCTCTGCTTACCAATATATCTGTTCAATGCCTGTACATGTTAGAGATTTTGTTTGATTTTAACAGGCTTTGGATATACCATTGTCTAAAGCCTTGTGATTATCATTGATTTTGCCATGCATTGTCATAGTTAGAAAATACTTTTGGACAAGATGCTTCTTTTTAAATGTGTGCCAGAAGGTAGCTAGTGGCATTTATAATTTTATCCTATTCAGTCATTGAAATCAATGGAGTTTTTATCAGAGCAGTGTTTTATCAGGAATAGTGGGTATGTGGGTTTCTAAAGTGTTCTCCCTTGATAAAATGTTCATTTTTGTTTTCTTCTCTGATATTAGCTTTATGGCTTTCGTGTCCTTCCATCAAATTTTTAAAAATCTTTTTTCTGTCTGTTTGACTGCATTTCCTTTTATACTGTTTCATTCTGTAGGATTTGCTCCTTTCTTGTTTGTTTGTTTATAGTAAATAGTTCCAGTTGTATTTGTTGGGGGAGGGCAAGTATTTTCAGGGGAGGATCTGGTCCCCCAGCTACTGAGATAACCATTTGGGTTAAAGCTTGTGTACTCAAGAAGCCCTTAGAGTGCAGTCAGACATATATTCCAGGAAACTGAGTTTAACCCACTAGTCGGATGCAAAAATGGAGCAAGGATGTTAACTTGGTGTTTCCTTTGTAGTTTCCTCTACCCCTCTCATCTGGCCAATTTGGTTTAACTTTATTAGGAAGGAAAAAAAAAGACCTACTAGTTGATATTAAAATGCTTTTCAGTAAAATTGTATTACAGGTCCAAGAAGTTAAGGGACTAGAAACAAAATTAGATTCCAAAAATCCTATTTGACCCATACATTGAAATCTCTGAACAACCCAAAATTCATGGAGAACAATGTCTGAGGAAGCAATGACCAATGTAGGTGTGCATGCTGACTAGTAAAATACAACTCCAAATCGGAAAACTGTGGTTAAAACTATATACTTAGAGATCCTTCTATCACTGTTTTGTAATGTACTGAAGTGGTTTTTTATTATTTCTGTACTAAATTTCTGGTTCCTAACCAGATCTTCCAAAAGAGAGTGAAAAAGAGAAAATCTTTACGGAGTTTGCCCTGCCCTATAAAAGCACCGCTCTGCAGGAGTTACAAATGGCTTTTTGGCTAAGTTCAGCAGCTGAAAGGGCCTCTACTTGTTTTGTCTCCAGCTCTGACAATAGCCATGGAGAAGAATGTCTTCTTTAAAAGTTCTGGGGATCAAGCTGAACCTTCAGCTGCCAGAGTTTCAGCTCTTCCTTGCCCAAAAGAAAAAACTAGTGTGTTAAAGGGCCTAATCCTGCTGAAATCGACGTAGCTTTTCTCTTTTCAGTACTTTTTCTGGTAGGCTCCTCTTCTGGGCTGCTGGAAGTATGTTTTATGCTTTTAGGTTAAAACCAGGTTTCATGTTTTACAGTACAATACAAAAATATCTAAGGAAAGGAGACAAGATTTCATTTCTGAAAAAAATGAGTTGATAAGAAGTAGGAGGTTGGTTTTTTCTACATGGTTGCAGATGGTGTGAGCTCTACTATTCTTGTTTGCAAGCTTCTGTATCAGGGCTATGGACAGCTGTCCCCCGGCACTCAGAATCCAGCACCAGCAGGCTCTCTGGAGTCAGGTAAGTAAAGTATTTATTCCAAGAAACAGCTGAGCTGTCAGCAGGTCTCCTTGTTGATTTCTTGAAAAAGGAGTGCTTTTGTGCCCACTGTCTTTCTGATATTTCAATGCCAACCCTGGGCAGTGAGAGCTGTGCTCAGTCCCACCATTACCCCGAGCAGGTTCAAACACAACACACCAAAAAAGCCCCCATCGTCTGGTCGTTTGCTGTTTCCTCCTGTCAAAGCTGAACAAGAAAGAAAAACCAATGACTTTTTATTTGTCCCAAATGTACCTACACCTCAGCCTTCCCTGAACCACGGAGAACCTGGAGAGCAGGATCTCTCAGCTACCATGGGGGGATCCAGGCTCCCCTTCCCTGGGACACTATCTTATACACCATGACCTGCCCCTCCTTTTGTCCAGCCATGTTTTAGGACTAAGAAGTGCTTATGAGGTGGCTCATCGTGGACTGGAGATGTTCTGCAGTTGGGTGGGGGCCTGTCAGAGCATATTTTGTTTCTCCATCCCCAGTCCTCACAAAGAGCTGCTGAGGACAGAGTTACACTGCAATACAGTAAGAAGGTTTAAAAGCCTCCTTAACTGCAATTATCTGAAATTGAAACTGAAATCACAGCTTTCAGAAGTTTACATCACAAGACAGAATCCTTATGATGTAGCTGAGGTTTTTAAAGTGCAAGTTGTTTGGGTAACGTCTACAGTCAGTAGAGAGGCGCATCTGGAGGGCAAGTCCTCCAACCCAATGATACCAAGCTTGCTTGCTAGATGATCTGTTCTTTGGAAATACCTGGTTCTCTTGGTTGATAGTAGGGATTACCTACACAAATAACTTTTTTGGATTACCAGTGTGAGGTGGGATGAAATCTACTCCTGAATTGGGAAATTATTTAAACCAAATAAGTCATGATGCTGCTGAAAAGCTAGCAGTCCCAAAGCAGCTGGGGAAGCAGACAAATCATTCTGCAGCCAGAATCAGTCTCATGGTTAGCTGATGGAAAAAAGAAAGAATGATCCCAAAAGATGTGGATTTCCAAAGGACTACATCTCTGAATACGTATCTGTGAGTTTGTAGAACTGTTATAAAAACACATTATATTTTGCAGAGGAATGTAAAACAAGCTTTAAATTGACAAAATGATAATAAAGACAATTTGGAGGGAATTATTACAAGATAGTTATGCCATTCTTGCTTTTTATTATTTGTATTTTCATATTGAAAGGACAAGCAGGTATCTTCAGTTTAACAGCTGCTTGTTTTCAGCTTAAAGGGGGGAAAGGACACATAGAGACTTCTAGGAGACTTACCCTGTAGCCTTTTGAGCAGAGACTATGTTTGCTGGATACAATGCAGCATCTTGTAGAAATGCTTAGATTACTTCCCAGTAAGCTAGCTCAGGAAGTTGGAGCAATGTAATTGTTACATGCTGTACTCAAACTCATGTTTCCTTCTGCCTGTACCAGGACAGCTTTGATGTGTTTGATGGCGTGACATTAGGTGTGTCAACTTGCCTAATGCACACTACCAAAATAATGGGAAGACCAACACAGGTGCCATGAAAAGAAGCAACTTGGTGCTTCCAACAGTGTATTATTAAACTCGTTTTCCTACAGCAGAGAAACATCATGTGTGCACTTGCGGGTGCTATATAAAATCCAATAATCTATTTCATATAATGTCAGGCATAACGTAGGGCCTTAGAGTAGGATTAAATCAGAAAGAAAAAGGAACAAAAGTGGGATCATTTGACCTCCTGAGGCCCTTAAGGGAATGGAAAACAAGTTTAACAATGTGATGATTGTAGCTCCAAGTTTTCTTCTTGGCGTGACACCGTTGTGGGGCTCCCTTGTGTACCTACAAACCGGGGGATTTGCCTGTGCACTCTGCTGAAGGCAGCCTTGGGTGCACCCAGTGCCTCTTCGAAATCACAGCTCACCAGGATAAAATGGAGAGCAGCACATTACTTTAAGGGTAGAGAAGCCCAGAGGATAATGGAGTCATTTAACTGCCTTGCCTGGTTTGATGTATGAAGGTGGTTTCACGAATAGTTCCCGTAACATTTTGCTGGTGGTTTAATCATTACCAAGAGAAGAGCCTAAAGAATGCAGAGAACAGGACACTGCGCTTATGGGGTTTTTTCAGGGGTGGTGTTTTCTTCTGTTTTTAAGAAATGCATGTCTTTGATGAGATATGGCTGCAGGCTACCGTTTTACATTTTATGTCGGCCACCTTTTGTCAGCGGCTCATTATTGATGCTGTATTCTGTTTTAATTCACACTTCTCTGCTAATCAATTACAGCATTTATCCATTAATCAGGTATTCTGACAGGGTCAATAACTGCTTTGCAGTTTTGTGGGATGTTGCACATTATCAAGCAAGTAGCAACAGTCGGTGGATTAGTTTAGCCCGGTGTTGTTTTCGCAGGCTGGTTGGACGTTCAGGGGAGTAAACACCTAGTGAGGCTTCTGGCAATTACTCGGGTTTTTTGGATTCCTTGTCAAAACCCTCAGCTGTTTGCAAAATTTGCCCTCACTGGTGGGTGTGGGAGAGCATGAATGCGTGTGCTCACGCATGTGAGCCCGCATGCACCCATGTGTGCCTGCCTTCCCCCATCTGTGTGTGTACAAATAGACGTAGGTACCCCGTAGTCTAAATATCTACCTTATAAAACATGTCAGTTCAGCTCCATGGCTTTTAACAGCTATACTGGTGGTAAATCATCACAAGCATTAAAGTTTTTTTTCATTTTAGCAAGTGGTATAGATAACAGAGGGGGCAACATTTAATTGGACAGTTACAGTTTTGGTAGTTAAGTTACCGTCTATAATGATGGTAACAGGTTTCAATTATCTTTTTTATGACAGATGTACCAACATTTAATTGTTTCTCATCAAGTGTGGAAAGAAAAGACACTTCTGTAGATTTTTCAATTCTTCTACATGTCACTTAGCTGTCTGCACCATTGTTTGAGCTCCTTTCTCTCATCCTTTTTGCAGCAATGAGTTGTGTCATTCCCTCATGATCAGCACTTTTGTTGTCTTTGTTTTTTGCTGTACCTCAGAAGTCCATCTTTTCTTTCATCTCCTTCCCATTCATGCATGAGGGAACAGTTGTGCTCTGTTGTGGGGATGTTCCGCTGGATTTCAAACAGTAGGGTTTCTTTTTATTCTCTTCTAAGTAGTACAATGGGGCTGAATGTCTGTTGCAGAATGCACACACTAATATGCCAGGTTATTTGGTTTCTAAGAAGTCAATAAAAATGCTACATTTTGGTTCAGTACTTGGCTTGCTTTTTTTTGCTGTTTGCCTTTCAGTCTTCAGTTTTAAATCTGTTTGTTTGTTTCTGGTTATAAAATATAATCCTCGATATTAAATCCAAGCGTGGAATCAACAAACACTTAGGAAAAAATGTTACTGGCGATGGAGTATTTTCACACTCGCAGATTTGGCAGACTCCATCTTCCCTGATAAGGAAGGGAAAACTGACGCCAAATCTAATTAATGGGGTCTATAACAGGGAAGGAGAGAGAAGGAGAACAGGGCAGGGGGGAGATGCAATTATGAGTTAATCTTGGCAAAACTTTCTTGTTTCTTGGAGACTTAGCTTGTCTTTACGTTTAAGAAAAGGTGGCTTTAGTCAATTTCATTTTTAAGGACTTTTTTTTTGCTTATGCACATACTTAGTTTTTACACACTCATTCAAAAGCCATTTCAACAGCAAAAGGCTAAAGACATAAAAAGCTAGAGATATCTTCAGACACTTTGTTCTCATATTCAGGAACAATCTTCAAAATCCTTCTTAATGAGGTCATAAAAGAAAAAAAATCGAACAAGTGGTACTTGTGTACCTCTCTAGGATGTGTCATCGGGGTCACTTGCCACTAGGTTATCCTATTTAAAAAGGGATTGGGATAGTTCAATCAAGCATTGCATTAAGAGAGAGACTTTGATTAATTCCTTCTCTTCTCTATTGTGCTATAGATAATTTCAGTAAATTTGTGATACTTTCTTCTTAGTCAGTGTTGAGGCTTAACGTTCTCGATGCGTCATGCTGAGTATTAGCATTTATTGGGCCTATTTGGCTCTAGTAAAGAGGAGTGTAGGCTGCAGACAGCCCTCTAATCTTTGACAAGTGAGGCCATTCTTTCAACATTACTGTTATCTCAGGTCATAGAGAGAAAGTGTTCTCTTACAGGTTTTCTGCAGGAACAAATATGGCATGTAAAGGAAGGGGAAGAAGAAAAAGTAAGTAGGCTGATGATTTATTGCAGATTTCTTTTTAGAAAAAAATAGAGGTGACTTTTACTGAGAAAATTACTGTCTTGAGTAACTTGCTTGTTTTCTGATACAATGGGAGAGAAGTAAAGAAAGGCAAAACTGAACTGTGTTACTAACTTGTGCCATGGTTGGAGACTTGAAATGCAGCAGAACTGCAACTCAGAATCCAGCTGCGGTTGCATTATTTCTATACCTTGTGAAACCTAACTTTTATTTTTAAAAGTGATTGGTTTCGGTGGGAAATTTTCTTTCTTGTGTAATTCTCATTAAAAAAAAAAAAAAAGAAAAAAGCCCTAAAAGGACCTGTTTTAACAATGTAGAAATCATGTCACGTCCTATTTCTCAACTAAACATGCACTTTTATCCCTTTAAATATAGGTCTTTAAAATTTGCATGATGTATCTTTTATTCATTGAAAAAAATTTTTCTCTTTACCTTGTTTGGTGTAATCTCCCTTCTCTTCCCTGGCTCATTTTGAAAACGTGTGTGATAGTCGCTCCGGAGACTCAAGGCCCTGTTGGGTATACACATATTTAGGCGCTCTTTAAAAAGTGGATTTTTGACCTGATAGACCGTAACGGCTCCCAGGGAGCCACTATGGTCATTGTGTAAATCCTTCTTAGTTTTCGGTTTACTCATTTGATATACCGTAACGGCTCTTAGGGCTGTTATGGTCTATTGTGGTAATCCAGCTGCTGCACATGCGCATGAAGCTTTTGTGCCTAAAAATCCTCGGGAAGTTTTGTTGGGAGCATAGCGGGCGCATCCAGAATTTCTTCCTTTCTGGTGGGGTAGATGAAATGGCTGGAGGAAAAAGTGGTGGCTTCTTCTTCCTTTCGCTATGGCAGCAGCCAAATATACTGGGGCACCTAAAAGGCTTTCAGCATGCTAGAAAGTATAATTAAAAAAAACCCAAAACCTGCTGTCAGGTGCTCAAAATATCATCTGTAAAGGCTGGTTTAAATCAAAATGTTTACAAGTGTGAAACAGCTGATTTTTATTTATGCATTTGTTTAATGTACGTCTAAGATGTGTGTCAGGTTTCTGCCCAGTGGGATTTTTGACAACTGAGTTATTGACCCTTGAAAATGAGGAGTTGTAAGTGAAAGGCTGATATAGTCGTAACTATAGCAACGCTGTCAGTGTTCCTGTAGTTATTAACTTTTTTCTAATAAAAAAATTAAGAAGCCATTTCTTCTCATAAAGAAATCTTTATTGTGAACTGATGATGCCACCATGGAGATGCGATACATTGAAACAGTGTGTGTCAGTTAGCTACTAAAATAATTGAAGTGCTGGGAAAGTATGGAAAAAGAACTAAATTTGCTTACTTTTATGAATAAGGCCTGTTGGTTCAAACTGCTCCTACGAGCCAGTGATGGCAGACAGGTTTAGCCATCATTTTGTGCTGTATAAAGCTGATGGAAGGCTACGTTTTCATGACTTGTGCAACTTTTCATGCCATGCTGCCTTGAGAGAGCAATGTTTATACTGAGGCTGTAGGCAGAGAGTCGAATATTTACTTGAAGTTAATTCTCCAGGGTATGGGGAAGGGTGATTTAGCTCCAGTATGCTTGCCTGCTCTCAGCATGGACAGTGGCAGCATCTCGCACGGAGGCAGTTTTACATTGGCTTTGTGGCAGAGAGAACTGCAGGACGTCCAGGACTCAATGTGATGCCACTGGGTTGTCAGGGCCACGCTAGCCTGTGCTACACCCTCCTTCTGCTAAGAGTTGCCAGAGGTTGCAGGTCTTTAACTGGGCATGATGCTAAGCACATGTAAGACGTATCATGCCGCTTGGGCCGCTTCCCATCCTTTCCTCCCAAGTCTTGTTCCGTGGTGGCCATCAGCAGAGGTAGTACAGGTGGGGCACCTTCAGAAATGCTTGCTGCTGTTCTGGAGTAACCCTTCACCCCCATGGGGACATGGCCAAAGAGCTGGCCTTCTCATCCATGTGTGGTTTTCCAGGACTATATGTGTGCATGTCTTGGGGGTAGGAATCAAGAGTTGGGGGCAAGACTGTTGTACTTCTGCAGGATCTCCTGAGTAGCAGCCTGCTTATAGAACCCAGTCATGGTTTTCGGAAACTTGACAAGTCACTGAAGCTTTTATTATTGTTCTGGAGTTTGTTTGCACTTTTTAATCCACCTTCTAACAGGGTGGATAACATAATTCATCATGTATAAAATGTGTGCACCTTAATATTTAATGTGAGCACCGCAAGTATTTAATGCTTCCACAAATGGCAGCAAGTCCTCCATTTTCTTATTCCTTAGAATCCAAACTATTGATAGTACTATATTTAATTGAGTTCTTTAATTGCTTCTGTTAAACAATCAGTTGCTAAGCTTTCCTTAGCCAGGTTTTAGATAATGGCTTTTGTTTTTGCTTAGCCATCTGTCCCTGTATTAATTGTCCTTTTCCCCTAGCATCCACCAATAATTTTGGCATACTGGTTCCCGAGGTTGGTCTAAATTCCTTTTGTCTCATTTTTCTGTTGTTGGACACTGTTACCTTTAGCATTTCACACATTTAATGGAAGCAGTTCTGGCTACTGAAGGGAAGTTCAGTCACTCACACTGCATCACAGGGAGCTGAAGTTACTTTATTTTTATGCAATGTTAAGTGCTGGCAAAACAATGTAGAGGCCTAAATTAAAATGATCACTTTCATATAAGGCAAGTAAGAACATTTTTCTACTTTCTCTGTGAAGTGAGGTGGCAGGTCACAATTAGAGGGTTTCAGAGCTTCTTCTGGGGTTGGCATGAAAGTTCCCATTTCATTTCCATTCTGCCTGCTGAACCGCCATTTGGAGTTTACACAGCTTCTTCTCCAGTCTTTGACTGGAGGGCTCCTGAACCACTGATTCAGGAAGGTGCTCAGTCAATTGATATTTTTAGAGTGCTCAGGTTCTTCACATTGTGTTCAGCTGCTTGACTGAATCAGGACCCTACTGTCTCCTTTTTGCCTCCTCCTCCTCCCCTGTATTCTCCCTCCTTGACTCCCTTTTCCACTGTGTCGTCCTCAAAGACTTATGCCAGGCTACCCTTATTTTCTTTAGGTTATGCAGTTGGCTGCCCTGAATTAATACATTTTCTTTGCCTCTGATGTTACATCAAGAGATTCCTCAGTCTCTGCTTTTCACTAATGCTTTCCTCACCAAAATCTCCACTGACCTTGTTTTCTTCTGTCTAAGAGAATACTTATCATGGGGCCCTTTTTGCATCCCTGGTTGATGGTTTGGTTTCTATTTCACAGTCTCACCTCCTGTCCTCCTGTGTCTCTCCTGCAATCCTACCCAGTCCTCCCTGGTCTTCTCCCACAGTGGCTCAGTTAGGGTCCCATCCTGACACTGTCTACCTTGAAACTTGCATAAAACCTGTTCCTCCCTTTGGTGCCCTGAGGCCACCTCACCAAGACCCTATGCATTTGTCACCCCTCTCCTGACCAGTTGGGCCACCCTGTCTTGCTGGGTGCTGGCTGTCCAGGATAGCTTCTCTTGCTTTGGTTTGCCTGTAAAGATGTCTGTTGCATGTTGCTGGCTTCAGATTTTGTGTCCATGCTGCCCAGGTTCTGGGTTTTCCTCACCTCGTCCCTCTGCCAGACCTGGCTTCTTACATCCTAGAATTACCCTTTTATTCTCTTCCTCCTATAGATGCCTTTTAGTCTTCTTTCCTAGTGGTCCTCGAACATAAGCAGCCTTACCAAAGTTCTCCATCTTCTCTGCATTCAAAGATACTGTAATATTCCTTGTGCTAGGTTAAATGTTGATTTGTTGGTTGTTGGTTTCCAAGCAATGGAAAAAGTGTATAGAATAATAAAAGTGTATTTTGAATCAAGACACACATGCTTTATTAACAGAGCAATGAACATACTGCAGCTTCCTGAAGCCTTTTTTGTCTCCCCATGCTCTTATATCTTCATATCTCCAGAACTGAATCCATTATGACCTACAACCTGTCTTCTGCTTTCTTCATAATAGGCAACATTTTTGCAGGGGTTGGAAAGTAATAAAACAGGATATCTTAAGACTAGTATATCTAAATTCACATAAAATTTAACTACTGGTTATTTATTTTTCAAACTAATGAAATAAGGCATGAATAAATGTAGCTACTAATATATATAATGTCCTTTTTGTGGATCAAAATCTAACAACATCCTTGAAATGCGCAAGTTAGAAGGCATGACTGGTGGGAAAACAATTTCTATTGTGTCTGCTTAGGACAGGAACAGAGGCAACAAATCTTTAAAAGACCCTGAAATATAATTGTATTCATTGAAAGGAAAAGCAGGGTTTCAGGCCAGATTGCATCAGAGTTTTGGGTTTTTTTCTTTGTGCATGCTGAATGCTGAGACTTATCTTGTACAGCATCAGGAACATCCAGCAATGAACAGCAAATTTCCTCTGAAGAAGTATTTGTTGTAATACGTAGTGAAAGAAATTATTTAAACACAGCACTAGCACTGACAGTGATGGCAATTACCTTTCAGTTATTCCAAAGCTATACAAAACAGCCTAAATACATATCCATTTAGGTTCAGATATCTAAGGTGGGCGTGGAAGTCTTCCCAGGGACATGCCTCTCTTCACTGTTTCCCCAGGGAATTTGAGTCTGTTTTGCAAAGGGCTCAGCTGTTGTTTTCACAGCCCATCCTGGGCATAGGAACCGTTCAGCCTCGGGAGCAGGGTGTAGAACAGCTACTAGAATCATTTTGGATTGGAAAAGACCCTTAAGATCATCGTGGTGAAGGAATGCCCGCTCTTGTCCTCCTGCTCCTCAAAAGGGCAGAATGAAATGAGTTATTTCCCTCATTTTTCAGTGCACTTTAGTGCCTTTGCCTACCACTGTAAGTCATCTTTCTTCCCACTTCTTAACATATAGTGGTAAAGTATTGAGGAAACAATCCCTAAATTTCCCCCTTGCCCTCCCAAATGATCTGAGAGGGGACAAGGGTGGAGGATATGAGGTCATCTTCTTACTTTCATATATCTAGAAATGTTGAGCTCCAAAAGATAAAAAGGCAGGTGTGTCAGTTGTGTGACATACCTGGTTGCTTGCTTTGTTCTGGCAGGGATTTGGCGAAGGCAGAAAGCAGTAAGGTTAGGGGCGGAGCTGCCCTGGCTCACTGAGACATGTCTTCGGTCTCCAGCCGCTGGAAATCTGCAGGGTCACACCTGGACTCGCAAGATACGCAGGATGCCCACAGCGTGTGAATGCAAAGCATGTGATGCAAAGACAGCAAACACTGCAAAAGCAAAGCATGGACATCGTTAACTGATGGTGGAACAACCTTCAGTCTAGTGTTTGTGGGGTCCCAGGGAGACTCCATATTTCATTGGAGAATTCCCACTCTAGTGCCATTGCTGGAGATGCAGGAAAAGGCTGTTTATTCCAGCAAAGTATAAGGAATATTTGAGAGTGAAAGTTGTGAAAAAAGTATTTTTATTATTTCTTGGATTTATGGAAGATAATTCCTTTTTGCCACTTTCCATTGTTACGTGCTGCTGTTGTACTATGCCACACAGTGTCTTTTTATACGCATACATATGTACATATATGTGCATAAAGAAATAAATTGTATATGTAGATATGTACACAGGCATATAAATACATAAATATCATACACTTATAAGTAAATGTTCGCCTCTAACTATCATGGTTGCAAGCCAACAGAAAACCTTACCTTTAAAAGTGGGGATATTATACTGTCTGTCCAGTGTCTCAATCTGTCAGGAAGGCAGTTTCTACATTCATTGATAATTCTGCATTTTTGCTGTTTTCAAGAGACTTTTAAGAAGTAACATTTTGTTCTTGCTTGCACCCAGAGCTAGTAAGGTTATTTTTTTGCATTTTTTCCTTTAAACTCGAATGACCCAAAAAAGGAGAAAAGGCTCTGCCTGGTGGATGTGTTATGGAGAAGGGAGTGAATATGTCACAATTTTTTCCTAGTGCATCTGATGCTAATCTGTGAGAACAAATCTTGCCTTTACTGAGACATTAGCTCAACTAAACTTTTATGCAGGAAGGTAAAAATTGAAACGTCCATGACATTCTTCCTGTCAGCAATGAAACAGATTATGACAAACAAGGGGCAATGTGAGACTAAAACTGATGCTTCGAACCATCCACATTTCATATATATAATCTCAATTTTGAGAGAGGCATTTTGTTTCTTAATATGAGTACAGATTACTGACATACTCTGCAGAATTAAAACATATCTCAATGATAATATTTCACCTTTGTACTAAAATGTATCTAGAATGATACATGAACAAAAAAGTGGGCAGATACAATGGAATATTTTTTCTCTTTATTCAGTACAGGATAAAAGACATATGTTATCTAATTATCTAATTTCCTTAAGTCTGAGCCTGTATTCATGACAGAGGTTGTTAAAGAAGAGTTTTAAAGGAAAGCCAAGTGATGCCTTTACATATTTTCACCAGGTGTTTTTTTCCACAAGGTTATATATTAATGAGTTCAAAGAGGTTTTAGACACAAATACATCTGCTCATTTAAATGTCATAAAAACTGTTATATGGAAGTAGACCTAATCCTGTTTCTTCTTATAGATCTATTTTCATGTAATCTAGGACTTTTGCTTATCTATTATGTATCATCATTATGAACTAAAAGCCATTTTCTCTATTTGTGCAAGTTGCAAGGGAGGCAGTGTATTTTTCTCCTTCACCCATTCTGTGTCAAGAATTCAGAGTAAAAAATCCTCACTCTTAAACTGTGTGCTTGGCAACCCCTTTTCCTCCGTTTGTCTTCCCTCTCAGCCATGTCCAACTCCTCCCTCCCCACTAAGCAACCATTAGGGACAGGGCTGTTTTCTAAAATTTGATTTTAATGGAGGGGGACTGATGATGATAATGATGTGTGTTGTGGTGCAGTGATGTAGGAAACCCACATTTAACAAAACTAAAGTGCTTGGGGAAAAGGGGCGTCCTGTAAAATGTGACTGTGGGAGAAGAGAGCAACTTTGACTCTTGAGCTTTACCTAAGTTGCAGTTGGCTTTTTCGTGCGTTCACTGGCCACGCTAAATATACGCTATATAGCAACCGTAACCACACAAGTAATCTCACCTGGGAAATACAGATAAGAAACTCCCACAGAGCGTGTAATAAGAGCACTTGCAGTCATACTTGCACAGAGCAAGGCCCGTCAGGTGCCCTCAGTGCCCCAAAAGGGGCTGCTAGCTGATAATTCGACTTTTTAAATGAAAATAAAATGATATTGTTTTTCAGAGAAGTTGATTTTCACCCTGTCTCTCTTCCATTCCTGATGATGATGATGATTTTTTTAAGTGTCCATGTTGGTGACTGACTGACCATCAAATGAGATGGGACTTACTAGGTGGGGGATCTGCAGTGGGGACCTGGGGGACATGCATTTATGACTGGTTTCTAAATCTCCTGGGATGTGGCAAAGCTGATATGAAGAGTTCTGTGAAAATGTTTAGGTAATTAAATTGTAAAAGTAGCTTAGAAATGGGTTTTTCTATAGCAGGCTTCTCCATTTAGTATTAAAATGTGTCCCTTGGCCAACATTTTTCCTCCATCACGTGTTCATATTATCTCCCCTCATAGGTCTGGCACCTTTATGGTCTTTGAGCTTGCCTACATAGCAAAGTTCATCCTCAGTAGCATGGCCTGTAATGATATCTCCAATGTGTCCTTCCAAATTAGTTCTCCACCAGGGACACCCCCAGGTGGGGTTCATTTCCTACAAGCATGCTCATCTCCTCCAGGCACTTAATGATCTGCCTGAGTCAGGAGGAGGGTTGTGGCTGAATTCCCCCCTTGGAGGGTACACCTAGGGCTTTGACCACACACCCCAAATATGCCACCCATGGGAGCGACAGGACGCAACCCACCAGCTCAGTAGGGTGAGGGATTTGTCACTTTTAGGGTAGCACCATGCAAAGGTTTATCACTTGCTAAGGGGAACTCAGCAGCTAGAGAAGTGCTGAGCCTGAAGAGGCTAGTGGCCACTAAATTTACCATTTTTAGTTTGGTGACCTTATGATTTTGGAGAGCTGCTGCTGAATTAGGAATTGGCATGCCTATTTCCATGTAATAAAATATCCTTTAGCTGCCTATGTGGAAGATCAAAATGAATTGACAACTGTCACCTTTTCATCATTAGTTTCACAATATTTGGTATTTCCTTTAAGCCCAGCTTCCTAAAGTCTTGCCTTTAATTTTTTTTTATTTTTAAAGAAAATTTCTGGATTTGACTGTTGCAAGGAAAACCTTGAAAATATGAAGCCAGGGACACAAGAAGTAGAAAAAAATATTTAATTGTGCACTTTAAAAATGTTGCAATTTTTAATGCATCAAATGACTCACATTGTTCAGTTTTTTTGAATTCTTGGTGTTGTTAGCAAACAAAAATGGTATAGTTTCAAGAGATAATAATGGGCAGATGCAGGATAAATACTGAAGAAAATGTAGGTGTTTCATCGTCATCTGTACAAAAGCGGTAATAATGTTAATTCTTGTAGCATACTGAAAGAGGCAGAAGGAAAAAAGGAAATTTTATTATTGGATAATAAAGCTTTGCCAGGTGTTTATTTACTGGAGATCAAGAAAGTTCTGTAGTCTCCGTAAGTTTGTTTAATCACAACACTGCTACTGGTTTTGCATGGTTTAACTTTGGATAATTGAACAGGGACATAGTTAAAGGCATGAAAATATGGAACTCAGAATTTGGGGGCATTCCTTGCTATCTTTTGAAATTACTAAAATAAGATCTAGTTTTCAGCTGATTTCATTCTCAGAGGATATGGACCTGGTCTTATAATTGTTACTACCACAACAGTCCTAGAAAAATTCCTACATTTTGTTAACATTGAGTAGTGATAGCAGCATAGAAAATTCATTTGATCTTATATAATGGTTTCATGGTTAATAAGATTTACGTATGACATTTTTGTATGATTAAAAGTACTGGAATTTCATTGCAGTAGGCATTAACTCCTGTGATTGAAGTTGAGGGAAATTTTTTTTTTTATAGCTAATCAAGAGTTTAACTGCCTCTGGGGCATTTTAAGAAAATGTTATACTGTACTTAACGAACATTATACTACAAATACGAGTGATATTCCTGTAATTAAAACAGTCTGGATATTGCTTAATGAATGTTTTTCTTATCTTAATGTATAGGCAGTAAGGATTCATGTAGTTGCCTTTATTAACTTGTGGAGTTAGTTAAAAAGCTGGTTAAAAGAGTAAGTCCATATCAGGTCAATATAAAATGCTTACGTAGGGATTTCATTGCTCTTATAAATCTGACTAGTTAAAAAATAAACACAGATGCTCATTTGTGCCATCCTGAGCCATACTGCAGGGTAGTGTTTCTGCCTGTAGACATTTCTAAAGTTAAGTGTTGCCTGAAGCATTGAGGGATTTGCAAGCGTTCTTCTTTATCTTCCACTTAGGAAGTATTTTTAAATTTTCACCAGGCTTGTATTCAAAAGCAAAGAGTGGTTCCTTTTCAATTAGTGTAGCTACACTTGCTGTTGAACTAATAGCATTGTGCATTCGTTCTTTTTTTCTGTCATATTGCATCAGCTTTGATGTAATTACAAGGGGGGTTTTATGTAATTGCAGTGCATTTTAGTTTTATACTTCTGTTCTTCAGCAGTTTCATATTTACTAATTGCTTGCTAAATTGTTCTTCACTGCTCGATTGTTTGGCACAGAAACCATTCTGAATAAATTCAGTTTAATACAAAGTAATTCTATATAATAATTCTTCTACAAAATAATTCTCTACAAAATAATGCTTGGCTAAACATAAATCGTATTTTGCTTTTAATCTTACTCAGAAAATACCATGTAAGTTGTTTTTTTTTCCCAGCTGAGATTGAGCATCTTTATATTGTTTAAAAGATATCCACCAGCTGAATTGCATCTGCATGCATCTAAGTCTCAATTTTGACCAAGTCTCTGTGCCAAAAGCTGAAAATAGCAGGTTGGCCCACATATAGCCCAAGAACACATGGAAATGGAACAGTTTCATAATCCAAAATTAATCCCAAGTCCTGCAGGCACTTAAGCACATGGTTAATTTTAAGTGTTTGACTAGTCCTTTTGATTTCTCTGGACTAAGCACATGCTTGAGTGAGTTTACAGGAACAATCTTGAATGCAGAGAAGGCTACAATATTGTTTTGTTTTTCCTAAGTAGTAAAGATGTCTGTGCTTTATTTAGTAGCATAATTTACATACATTTCTAAGTACAGGAATCATCGAGCTGTTTGTGCTTTGGCTAAGTGTAGACTGCCGTAAATTGCAAGTCAAGTTAAAATATGGCCTTTTTAGCGAAAAATTCTGAGAAGTATGAAGAGAACCCTGGTTTATAAAATAGCCCCACCACAACAAAAATTACGAGGATGACAATTGGTCATAAAACCCCAGAAATTCTAAAAAACCCAAAGTGGGTGACAAATTTCTGCTTTCTCAGGACTTCTGTAGCACCAGTATATTGACACTCAATTAATTTCCTTCTGCTAAATATTCTCAGACACATCTTTAGTGTAGTTTTATTTTAATTCAGATGTAAATCATAACTGATTTTAAGGACTGCACTGTTTTCCTTTTCTCTCACACTGTGCAGATATGGATATCTAACGTTACTGCATAGCCTCTGGTGAACATAGTGGCTCTGTGTTACAGCAAGGTCATTTAACAGGCAGGAATGGCACTTTATTGATTCTGACTTTATCAAGTGCCTGTTTCTTATTTTACATATGACTCATTAGCAGCCTGCTCCCTAAACTGCTTGGGAGGCTTTGGCTGTCTGGGACTTGGACTGTAATCACAGTAATTAGCGCTGAATTTTCGAATCCTGGTCTCGATCTTGACCTTGCAGCATTTAGCCAACGCGCACGCAGCTGGACCGATGGTGGGAGCTGCAAGACCTCAGTGGTGGAGATGCTCCCTGTATCCTGGTGCGGGCACCAGCACAGAGGAAAGAGAGGGAAAGAGGGGAAAAGCATGTTCAGTGAGAAAAGAAATTCTGGGCAAACTTTGTTACCAATTTTTGTGCATGTGTACATAGAGACATAGGTGGGTGCAGAGCTGCTGTGGGTGAAAATGTTGAGGCAGAATTAGTAGGAAGGGAAATGCTTGATGGTGAGCTGGAGGGGAGAATTGGAAGAAACAAGAGTGGTTTTGCAGTGACATAAAGAATCTCCTCAAAGCTCAATTTTCCATAGAGGCCATCAACATGGATCTAAGTGCAACCATTACAGATCTGTGCTGTTTATATATTCACTTCCTAAGACAGTTTGGCATGGGATGCTCCAGGACAGTATGTTGGTGATATGTGCCTGATCCTCCTTCTGAACTGGAAGAAGCTTGATCCCAGAAGCCATGCTTTTTCCTTTGTGTTTCACAGCCCTGAGCACTCTTGGTACATATTGGTTTGTACACAACAGTGATAAACCAAAACAAATCACGCATCAATGTCATACATCCAAAGTAATCTCTTCTTACTTTTCACATACGTCTTAAAAAAGGCTAATTTTATGTGTAGTCCTTTCTAAGCCTCTCAATGTGATATTGTATCTTCATCTTTATTGTGGGATGTTTTTGTTATTTAAAGTATGTTGTAATTTTCTGTCACAGCTGCTAATTGCAATTCTGTAAAAAATATGTAATGCAAGAGTTTCTGTTTGGAAAACATACAGCTAAACAAAATTTTACAAAATCTCTTTACAGTGTTGTATATTTTAAAAATGCAACATAGAAGCAACATTAGTTAAATACATGAAAGCACTTAAATTTTACTTATAGAAATTAAAACTTTAGAACTGCTTATTTATGTTTATTAATACATCTTTACATTTAGGAAAACAGGAAAATGAATTGTTATCTTAACTACACTTTCCCCTGGTTATTGTGGCAAAGTGAATGTGTCACAAACAAGCAGAGCACTTTTCCATTGCCCTGCAGTGATGTGAGTTTGATTAAGCAGCAGAAAGCATCCCAAGGAGCCAGAAACTTTGCTAATGGTTTAAAAGCAAAGCAAGGTGCAGCTCAGCTCAGGAATACTTTATGGGCTTGGCAAGTTACTCAGAGTTATCCATGCCGCAAGGAAGGGAGCAAACCCTCGACTGTATGTCACGTATATTAAAGCTCCCCAAGACAGGACACCAATTAACCTTGGATGATAGCAAACACACACACACAGGCTGCCCGAGAGAAGAGAAGCCGCCTGTTGCCATTAGTAGGAAGCAGCAGCCCTTGTCACTCTGAGCCATTATTTAAATCTCTTTTAAAATTCCCTTATTAAATTGAAGAACCATAGCACTCTCCTCTCTCTTCTTCACAAATGGACTATTTTTGCTGACGTAAAAATAGAAGATGTTAGTAATATGAGAGGCCAGCAGTCCTTTTTTTTTTTTTTAACCTCGCTGTCTAATTTGCCCATTTTGAACTGAGAAGAAAAAAACCCTGATCTTCAGTCAAAGCAGTTCAAGGCATGGTGGAGCTCGGAGTGAACCAAAACAACAGGGTCAAATGTAGTTGAAAGAACATGGTGGGTAAATAAAAGGTCTTTTTTTTTTTTACGTTTAGTGCTGGTGGGAGGAGGAAGTTTAGTTAACTATTTAACCTATGCTAGCCTTTTATCATTTTATGGCTTAGGGGTCTGTGATTTTAAGCCTTTGTCAGTAAGTTCCTGATTTGTATTCTATCTTTTCTCTGGTGTCCAGTTATATGACTTACATTGATTTACTGGAGATAGGAAAAAAAAATAATTATAAATAGCAGCCAAAGACACATATTTTTCCTATGCAACTTTGGATTTGGTACTCAGCTTCCATTTAAACCCCAAACTGCTTTCTTCTGCTCACACTTCACTGTGTTGTGATATTTTTTATCAGCAGGACTCTCCTTCCCCATTTCATTCACCTCTCTTTTTTTTTTGGCTATAGTGCAATGAATGTGTCCTGATCAGTTGGAGCAAGTGCTTGCAAAAGGTCACTTGGAAGCCCTCTTTTCATTTCTCCCCACTACGGTTTTTCCAGCAGGCAACCTCTCTCAGGGGAGCAACCCCTTCCAATCTGTCCCTTTTGATATCCAAAGCTGGTTGTTAGAAGGGTTAAATTTCTTGATTCACTGAGTTTTTGTGAGCGCTTCTTCAGCCCACTGCGCTCAGTCCCCACGGCTGGGTGCAGACCACAAGTCTCCCGAAGGATGCTCTGAAAGTGTTATGGTTTATTCACCTTCTTCAAACTTCAGGGATGGGGGCCAATTTTGCATATATATACCTTTATAACTCACATCAGCTTCAGGGGAATTAATCTCCATGTTGCATCAGTGCCAGATCTTATCAGCCTTGTTGGGGGAGTTTAAAATCAGACAAAGCCTTTTCCAGAGCACTTTGCCTGGGACGGAAAGCTGCTTGTCAAGAGATCTCAAACCATAGAAGCTGGTGGCTTCTGCCTGCCCTGGCAAGGGGTTAGGTTTGGGGGGTTTCTTAATTAGTTTTTGGAGGGTCAGGGAAATGACCTTAGTGGATCTGGAACAAAGGAAGAAATCAAAATGTAAAGCAGAGTGTTTGATATGTTGATAACCCCTCAGTTTTAATTTTAGCATAATTGGATCAGAGTTAGTGGCAGTTGTTAGGTTAAGTACCTTCCCAACGTTCTGGTTTTATTCAGAAGTAAATATCATAGCTCTTCTCTTTTAACCTAAATATTTTTCTTTTTCTTTTTTTTTTTTCCCTCCAAAGAAGAACTGCTCAGTTTACCCCGGATTTGTTTCTGCTAGGAAAGCGCTAAGATTTCAGGGACCTGTATTCTGATGGTAAAGCTTGTGACATGAGCTTTTGTTTTCCATGCGAGGAAACGTTAGCATTTTTTCACGTTAACTTTTTAACAATTGCAAGAATTCCTTTTCCTTCAAAACTGCCGTCCTTTTCTTTTTCCTCCCCTTTCTCTCTTCTTGATATTTTTATTTCCCTTTTATATGGAGACTTGTAGATTTTGTCACTTCAAACGTTAGCTGTTCCTCCTCTTTTCTTTCGCTTTACAATACACACTAGGAGATTTTTTTTTTTTGCATATTCCTCCCCTTTCTCTGTGAGATATTGTAGTTGACCAAATTTAAAACACTACAGTATTTAGCATCCCCACAGTGCCATTTTAAGTATTTGGACCTGGAAAATGCCCCAAGCAATAACTACCTGAATTGCTTTTAATTACACAATATAGCTGCATCATTTTACTTCAGATTCTTTTTGATTGATGCTGTAAGGCAATTGTAACCATGGATGATGGGATTAAGTGCCTCTTGAAGTGACTTTAGCTTCTTGTGGGAACAAAGGGAAAGAAGAGAACACTTAGTCCCTTTTTGAGTGAACAGCCTTTTTTCACTTGCTATATAAAGAAATACAATTAACAAACATTATCCCCAGAGGTGAATTGAAATGTACATGCGGACAATAACCGCTCTTGACTGCAATTAGACATATATGATCCGAGGTATTTTGGCCATTCATTAGTGCTAATTGTTTGAGAAACAAGCCCAGAGAACAAATGATTAAAATGTTAGTGCCATAACCAGGATTATTAGCATGTGTGATAAAATGCATGCGCCGCAGCTGTACCAATAAAACTCTCCGGCGAGTCGCTTTGATTCGACAAATACTCAACTCGGCTGCGAGCCCTTCGTATTTGCACAGGGCCTGCTGATGTTTATAACAAACAACTTATATCTTCTTTTCTTAATTAGCAAGAATTACTATGCAAATTGCAGGGCTTTGTAATTTCGTAGAAGTTGCCTTTGTCTTTGACAGATTATTTGTGTGTGGTTGTGAGCTACTCCCTAGTAAATTTGACATAGGAAAACCATTATATATACTCTGGGGGTTTTTTTGTGCACATCAGAGAAATAATTTGTTTGAGATTTTGCTGCGTTAGCTGGGCTGTGTGCAGTGGAGTATTAGGTCCTGGGTCACTTCTGTCCTTCTGCCACACCACCGCAGATGTCCAGGGTTGTGGTTAGTAGGCATCTACGTGCATACAGGTCAGAAGTACACACTGTGGAAATTGTCCAGCTTTTTAAAATGGTTTTATTCAGATGCCTAAACATATTATGTGGAAACGCTTGCCAACGCTGTGCCAAAGATTGAAGAAGGGGAGATTTGGCCTGTCGAGCAATGGATTTTTTTCCATGCATTAGGGAGATCACAGTGTAGCATCTCTTCCAGGGATGATTTGATCTATCAAATAAACAGGGAACAGAGGCACAGGCTGAAGTGCTGATCCTGAAAATCACTTGTGGGAGTACTTTACTTTGTGATCTATACGCTGTTTGCTCCGATGAGACTGCGCAGGTGTATGTAGTTAAGTATATGTGTGAGTATAAGCATCACTGGAATGTGAAAATGCAGTTTACAGCAGGGAATTGTGTGTAATTTGGGGTAATTTCACTGGTTGCAGCCACCCTATATGGCTGCCATTGCAAAGCACCATGTCTCTTAGTAATCAAAAAGGTTTTGTTTTCTCCTTCCTGAGGATGAACTGTTTGCTCTTAGGTGAAATGCTTCTCAGAGGATCACAAGTAACTTTAACTTGCCAGCTACTTTTACATATTTGATGAAGACTTTAGTAGAGTGTTATGTTTGCTGAAGAAATTTAGTTTCATTTCCAAGACCCAAGAGCATTCAGCATGCTGCTAGATGCTATGAATGAAAATACGCTGCTGTAAAACAATTTAATGAGCATTACCCAATAGCCTAGTCCTTGTTTTAACTTACAGTGCTTAAAGGAAGAAACATTGTCTTAGCAAATTCACTTGGCTTATGTCCATGTGTTTAGTTTAAAGCATAGTAGAGCTTAGTTTGAATCATTAAAATACTTGCAGTCAGGAAACATATGTAAGATTTTCTTCCTCTTTATGGCATGGAGTTAACGATATAATTGAGATTGCAGTGCTGTGGGGGGGTTTTTTGTCCTAAAAAAAGTAACTACTGAGGATGTTTTTATTCTATCAAAATAACAGAAGTCAAGATAATCAGTGTTTCCTACTGCTCATATGCATAGCACCCTGGGCCCTGCCACTGTTTAAAAAAAGTCTATAGGCAAATAGATTCCTTAATAAATCCACTTCTCCCTCTATATTTCTTTTTATTGTAGAATATAAAATATGACTATGCAAGGAAAATGTACAGTAAGAACAGAAGATTATTTTTGGGGAATATATGTCAAAACAATAGCATATGAAAACATTTAATGCAGTCACACCTAAGCATATTTGTTGAAAACTCTTCTTTTACACATTCATTTCTAGAGCTTTTTATTTTGAAAGGAGAAGGATGCTGTTTTGGCCCACTGGCACCAGTTCCTCCTGTACATTTTTATTTCTGGCCATACCTCTTGAAAAAATTACTGCTTCTTCAACTTGCTAAAATGTTCCATAAGACTTGTAATCTGACACATTTACAATATATTTTATAGTGATCTGTGTCACGAGAAACCTGTGGCTACAAAGTTGGTTAGCTGAGGAGAGGATACCAATAGTCAACAGGCAATAGTATTTCAAACATTAAGCCTTTTAGGTGATGGCATTTTAATAGATTAAATCTACCACTTCCTCAGAGTCAGGCAGTCTGCTGAGGAAGACATACTGCTCCCCCATCCAAACAAAAGTTCACAGACCTCAGTGGTGCCACCGAACTAAATCTGGTTTGCAGTCAATGATGGTTTTACCTACACAATACTACACGCTGTTGTGTGTGGTATGTAGAGTGGAGCTGCCTTCGTGAGTCACACAGCAGCGAGAGGGAAACTGGCTGGTCAAACAGCCCTTGGTTTGATGGCAACTCAGAAGAAATCCCGGGAAACCTGTGACAGGAGATAGATCTCATCTCAGCATGCTCTGAGATTGTGGTGTTAGCCATGTCTATCAGGTTTCTGGTGGATTGGAGGGTTGGTGAGAGGCAGTCACAAGGGGTACTTCAGGGGCTGGTTGGCTCTAGGCTGGGGTTAACTGTTAATGGGCTGAGCTCTTTGACTCCTTTGTGCATTTGGGAACTACAGGGTTGAAACCATCAGAGAAAGAGAATAGAAACTAATCACTTTTGGTCCATCATATATGTTTAGTGAAGGACTGCAGAATTCTTTACTGACCTCGGTGTCACACTGAAAAAAGACCCTCTTTCCATTTGAAATAAACCAGTCTTCCACCTCCTTCTTTCTCTTCCAAAGTGTACTGCTGCAGAAAAATGGGATTAAGTGGATTTAACTGGCAGCCACTTGAGTTGCCACAAGTTGTGTTACCATCCCCACTTCAACATGAAGCGGGAGACATGAAGTGGTTTGTGGGAGAGGGGAAAAGAGGGTACTTAGGAGAGACTCAGTGGATCTCAGTTGCACATCTACAGGTGGAGACCTGGACCTCCACCACCTAAGTCTTGAAGCTGTTCCAGTTAGAGATGAAGATTTATTAACAAGGGTAACACTGGCACTTGTAATAAAATAATGTGTAATTTCTGTTTAACAGCAAAGCTGCCCCATTTCTTAGGCTGAATTAAGCGTTACCAGGCGTATTACAAAGAAGAGCTTGGCAGTGGGGTTTTGTGGGCTTGTAAAGTGGGTCCATCCAGGACATGCAGAGATGCAGCAGAGGAGATGGTGGAATAGTTGTCCTTTTCAATTTAGTTTATTGAGATAAAATGTGATAAAAGCTTTCTTCATGTTTTTAATGAAAGACATAATCATATTCATCTTTTAGGGTGCACACTCTAGGGGAAGAGAGAGTTCTTCAATGGGGTTAGCTTGGAAAGGCAAGTATCATAGTCCATGAGCAGCACACCATGTGAGCTCTGATTTAGGTTGACTGAACTCATTTCCAGGCATTCGAGAGGGTTAATCACGTTCACTTTGAAGAAAACCCACATGCACATGTAGCCTTGTGTCATCCAAGTGCAGCAACTTGGGAAGCATTATTAAGAGGGGCGCAGGAAAATGCATGGGTCCCTGACATGATGCGATAATGACATGTTCAGCATGGTGCTGGAAAAGCTTTGCATTATTCAAAGTGCTGAATAATATACATGATAATGCATAATGGTGTTACGTGGTAGGATTATTTTGTGGCATGAGTGACTTGTGCTCTGAGTATGAAGGCAAATTGTATTATTTTGTCCTCATTTTTGATGTAGCTGGGGGTACAGCTTGAAATGGGGAGAAACAGGAGCAGGCAAAGGGGTTTTTTTTGGAAGGCTATGAAACATAGTGGCACCCTCTGCAATTTATTTCTCTATGCTTGTAATTATGAAACAAAGCAAGCTCCCTACTGCACCTGAGGGCAGCCTCTCCTGGCAGTCCCACTGCCTCCAAGCGCACCAACCCAGCTCATGCCTGGTGTGGGCTAGCTGGTCCCTTACTGGGAATACTAGCACTAAGTGAAGGCTGCCACAAACCCGATGCTTATGGGCCATACGGATGCCACCCACTCAAGCTATGTGGCACCACAGGTTCACACCTCCACTGAAGTGTGATGCATGAAGCATTTATAAAAGCCACCACAGCCAACAGCCTACTGCTGATACTGGTGGGTTTATGAGCGTTGTCGATAGAAGTCTGTGCTGCAGGTCTGAAGGGCTTCTGAGAAGATGTTGTTGGGATTAGTGAGGTTCCACATTACAAGAAGTTTCCTTTCCTGTTTTCTTCCATTTCCTCTCCATCTATTTTGCTTATTTAAAATTTGCATGCAAATACGTTTGTTGATATGATGCTAAAGTTGCAAAATCAACTTCACAACCCCATGTTTGTTTTAACCAACACCCCTGCTTCATTCACAGCATGCCATCCAGCCTCTGGAGCAAACATGACAGATAGCAATCCCCTCCCTAAAGCAGTCCTGATCCGTTCCCAGCACAACCTCCATCCTATGGAGGAGTCCTATAATAGGGGACTAATCACCACCTTTCTGTATTTAATGTTTGCCATAGTGTACAGAACAGGCAGCATAATTAAGGCTGCACAGATAACCTCAGCTGTGGCAGTTTTTCAGTTCTGAGTGTTTAAGTCTTCAACTTTTATTGAATATGTAGTTTTGGAGCTTTATACTGTAATTAACTGTAATATTGATATGTCCCTACTTTGACTCTTCCTAAGGAAAACTAAAAATATGTATAATTAATGCAAAACTAGCTACTATCTAAGTAGGAATGTTTCTTTTTTAAAATATAGTCAAATATTCTTTACAGCATTCTAGTCAAGAATCTGATTTCAACAATATCTTTTACAGGGTGGATTCTCTTCTGCCAGCTGGTGTTCCTAAGTTTAGTTATCGCTTTGCATCATCCCACAAGTACATTCCCAGACGAGCTGTGCTGTATGTACCTGCGGATGATGAAAAGAAGATACGAAAAATCCCATCACTAAATGTAGATTGTGCGGTGCTGGACTGTGAAGATGGTGTGGCTCTGAACAGAAAGGTAATTAAAAATGATCCTTGATATAATCAGTGCTAAAGAGAACTTGTGGCAAAACATTGCCTTTGCCTTGGGGAAGTGACAACTAGAGAGACAAAGATAAATCTTAAGATATACAAAGTAATGTAACAATGATGGGCTTGTGAATGTGTTTGGAGAATCTGCTTACCCAGAACGAGACATCCCATTGACTAAATGGGGAGGGAGTTTTGAAAGCATTACAGAGCTCTCATCACAGAAAAGTGAGAGATACTGTTATTATTACTGAATATTTTTTAGGGAAGGGAGGAAATGGACTGTGAGAAAAGAAGCAAGAAAGGAAGAGTTAATTCAGAATCATTAGGTGGGGAATTTGTAGTTGAAACAAAAGCATCTTCAGATTGTGAGCAAAACAACATGGGTTTAGGTTTGAGCCTTGGGGTGTTTAGAAAGACTGACTTTCTGAGATTTTTGGAAGAAATTCTGTTAGGGGTGTTTCTGAAGGAAGGAGAAGTTAGAAACTGAGCATAGCAGGGCTTGGAGAGCAGTTTAGATGGAAGGCACTGCAAAACAGCAGGGGTGGAGAGCAAAGCGGGAGATAGATGTAGATGTGTCAAGTACCAGTGCCAAGTTTTCATTGACATTGAATTGTGAAAGAAGAGAGAATGATCTAGCATGCTTTCAGTTTTGCTTGCAATAAAATTTTTTTAAATATATGAAAATAACCATTTAAAAATGTTTCACATCTTAGAATCATAGAATCATTTAGGTTGGCAAAGAGCTTTAAGATCCATTGAGTTAAAAGTAAACTGAACACTGCCAAGTCCCCCATCTTAGCCAATGTGTATGAGAAACTAACATAAATGTTTCCCAGTGAAAGCTATTTCTGAACAGGAACATAAGTTTGCTGTCGCATCATTTTCATGTTTGTCAGTTTTCCTATCCATGTTACAGTGCTTCAAACTACAGCAAAGAGTGTTCAGGGTTTGAGTATGGATGTGTTGTCCAGCAAGTTATGAAAACAGGCTTGGAAATTTTCCCATGTCATCTCAAAAATGTGGATGAAATTTTGGTTTTTTCTGTTTCTTGGGATTTAATGCTTTCTAGAAGGGTTCTCTTGGATAGTGCTCTCTTTAACCTTCAACTCTTTACAGGTATGTTGAGAAGTTTACAAAGTCTGCATGTATCTATTTTAGTTCTGAAACGTGAAAATAGCATTGCTGAATGTTCATGTGTACTGCTGAAGACAGTTAGAAAATGTCTTAGAGTTGCTAAAATTCTGTGTGGAAGACTAAGATTTTATCTGTTGTCACAGTGAATTAGTGTTGTTTAGGTCATATTTTGGAGGCTGCTGCTGTAAGATGACACAAGATGCAATTGTGTATTAAACTGTAGCATTTTTAGGTGCAGCTTAATTATATCAAACAAATAATTTATAGCAGAAGCTTCTATTTGTAGTAGAGGATGACAGCAAAACAAAATTATATGATCAAAATGACAGAGTTGATAGTAGTAATTTCTAAAGAGTGGTAAAATTCTAGCTCTGTTGAAGTGAAGGGGAGTTATGCCACTGGGTATAAGATTTCAAAGAAATTATGGAGAAAATCTATAATAGAAACTTGAAACGACAGATGAGCCCCTGACTGAGCTTAAATGCAAAAAGGAAGCAGACAGGAGGTAGAAGTGGGGACAGGCTACCAAAGAGCAACACAGAAGTGTGGTCCAGGCACACAGGGGCAGAACGAGGAGGGTCAAAGCTTGGCTGGAATCAAAACTGGCAAGAGATGAGCAGGACAACAGGAATGGCTACTCTGAGTGCATCAGCAGCAAAAATGAGAAGGAAAACCAAGGAAAATGTGGACCCACTGCTCCATGAAGCCTCAGGCATTACCATCAGAGTCTGCTCTCAGACCTCCTAGGTCATCTCCTAGAAGCAAACTTGGGGGAAGTAGCAGCCACAGTAGGGGAGGATGGAGTTAGGATCTGTTTAAATAAGCTGGGACATATGATCAGACAGAACACTCTGAAGGCCAGTGATGGAGCTGGTTAGTGTCATCATGAAGCTGCTATCTGTCATCATTGAAACTTTGGAGAGGCTTCTGATGCCTCAAGAAAGTCAAATGTTACAGCTGTCATCAGCAAAGGTAGAACTGTGAGCCCATTAACCTCAAGTTAGTCTCCAGGAGAGTGATGGTACTGGTTCTCTTGGCAAGCGTTTTAGGACCTAGCCAAGGACCTAGCCAGAATGGACTGATCAGGAGCTAAGTATGCCTGCCAAATCTGGTTACCTTCTCTGAATAAATTACTGTCTTTGACTATGAAAGCTGAGTAGATGTTGTCTACCTTGACTTCAGCAAGGCTTATGACATGGTCTCCTGTAATATTGTGGTCATCATCCTGGGAAAAAATGGACTGGATGGATAGACTGGATATAGGGTGGATGGCCATTTCGCAGGAATTGGGTAGTCCATGCTATTTTGCAGCTACCTCTGCTGGGACCAATGCTGTTTAATTTCCTCACTAGTAACCTGGTTGATGGGATGAAGTGTACTCTCACCAGATTCATCATGAAAACAAACTGGGGTACAGTTGATATGCTGGAGGGCACATCTGGTCTTCTGATGGGGCTTTACAGTTGGAGGACCAACTTGACAGAAATGTCCAACAAAAGTAAACATGAACTCCCAGCACCAGGCTGGTATAACCCCACACACCAGTACAAACTGGGGGGGTGATTCCCTGGAGGCAGCTCTGCCAAAAAGGCCCTGGGTGCTGTTTTACAACAAGCTGAACAGGGTCAGCAGTGTGCCCTTTCAGCAAAGGTGGCCAACCAACTCCAGGGTCTCTGTGCTGACACAGGTGCAGCCAGCAGGTCCAGGAAAGGGGTCTCTCCCCTCCACCTGGGTTTTGAGGGTCTCCTTGTGGGGTGCCTATGCCCAACTGTGGACCATAGACAGAGGAAGACACTGACCAATGAGAGGGAGCCCAGCAAGGGCCACTGTGGTGGTCACAGCACAGGAGGAGAGACTGAGGAGATGGGTTTGTTTGTACTTGAGAAGAGACGGTTGAGTTGAGCCTTGATGGAGGCTTTGCTGCCTGAGGGGGACTGGATGGGTGGCAGACCCAGGTTCTTCTCAGAGGAGCTCAGCAACAGGACAAGAGCAATGGCTACAGGTTGTGTGAGGGGAGATGCTGACTGGAGACAAGGGAAAAAAGTCATCCTCATGCAGGTGGTCAAACACTGGAAGAGGTTGTCCAGAGCATCTTCCCTCTATGGGGTTATTCAAGCCTTGACTGGATGAAGACATAAGCAACGTGGTGTAGAGCAATAGTTAGCGCTGCTTTGAGGAGACAAATTGATGAGGTGGTCTCCTGAGGCCCCTTCCAACCTGAATTAGACTGTGTGATTGCATGATCTAGTAGCAAAGCATAATTCAAAGTGATTGGAAGGTTGAATTTCCTTTTTAGATCTGCCACAGATACTCAGGAAGACTTTGAGACTTAGGTTCTGTGAATATGAAGCTGAAATTATTATTGCTCTTGCAGCTTAATTTATTAATGTTTATGAGGTGTTTGGAGACTTTGTGTGAAAGATATGTCAAGAACACGCAGTGAAGTACAGTATTCAGTGGCCCGTTGCAAATGGGTCATCTCAAACTGAGAAAAAAACCCACTGGAAAACACAGCAACACTGAGTCTGTCCTTTAATCATTGTTCTTAAAGCAAATAGTACTGATGAATTTGACTATTTCTTTTATATTTTATATCACTAAAAGTGCTACTTAGGGATATTCTTAAGACTTCTGCAGAAATATTTGGTTTGGGGAAAATCAGGACCTGGCTGAATGCTCACAATACCTTGGGCCAAACTTGCTTGTCTACAGAAGGCCTTCACTTGTATCAAGTCCAAGCAGCAAGTTTGAGCCACATCTTAACAAGTCTATTTTAACAAGATGCTGTGTGGTTTGTATTAGGATTAAGGTAGATTTGGAGGGATCAAGAATCTGTAAAGTCATCAGCTCCTTTTGGTTGCTCATTTAGGGGGAAATGAGGAAGATGAACTTCCTATAACTGAAACTGATAACATTTGCAAAATTTCATCTGGTTATTGTAGCTGCTTTTGAAGCTGCAGTCATAAATTTAAAATCTTTAACTATTTTCTATACAATATTTTTGCTTAAAGAAATTTTGGAAGATATCCTCTCCTCTGCACTCCCCCTACAGTTATGTTGTGTAATGGCTCACAGAGAGCACCAGAAGAGGGGAACCCATACCCATATCCATACTCATACCCATACCCATATCCAAACTCAAACCCAAACCCTAATCATTTTGGTGCCTGCATTTTTTACCTCCAAGAGCTACAGCACAGACCATGATTTCAGGTATCATTTCTTGACTGCTCCCTCTTTTCAGTCTTTTTTTCTAGTTGATATTTTGACTAAACAAGAAAAAAAAACCAGCCTTGCAGCAAGAAGTTCACAAGGAGAAAGTTTCTCGGTGACTTTTCTGAGGGGAACCAGTGGGAAGAAATGGCTAGAAAGTGAAGTTACAATATGCTGAATACTAAGCGTGCAAGTAGGGTGAGAGCTGATCCTGTTGTGAGTAGGACACATGGGGCTTTTGCAACCCCTTTGGGACTGGACAGAGCTGTAGGAGCTCTTCAGAAATTCAGAATAGGGAAGATGATAGGAAGATATCCCAGTATTGCTGAAAATGTCACCCTTCTTTTACAGTCTTGCTTTAGTTTTGTTGAACATATGTTACTAGTCATGCTCACCTCCAGGTTGGGGCTCCACAACACTGTTTTCAGAAGTTCAAATACATAATGTCATAAGGTGTGGATTGTCAGCTTCCTCTCCGGGTGTCTGACTCTGTAAAACACTGGGAATTTCTATGACAGAAATCTAGTTTTTAGATGGGGGAAGAATTGAGTATTACTAAAGGGAAATTACTTTCCCTGAGCTGCTATTCACAGAAGAAGCTAGGAGCTCTTCCCCACTGATGTACATGTAAAGTTTCTCCAGTGTTGCTATACATTATAAGGAAATAACTCAGAATGACTCGCTTGGTGATATTTTAAGTAAACAGTTCAAATAGAAATTCTAAAACCATAAAATTAGAAATAATACAGATTGCAGTGTTGATGTGTTGCAAATGCATCATACTTTAGAGACTTTTTGTGAAATGGTACAAAAATAGCCTATATCTATTTTAGCTCTTCACAGGAGAAGGCCTGAATATTCTTTCATTTTGATTGTAAAAAAGATTTAAAAGGTGGCTGCATCACATGCTCGACCAAGTCATATAAGCCAGCAAACTGAACTGTGTGTTATGCCATTGAGGGGTCTCTGTGTAGGAGCTGAGCTGTCTGAAGATATCTCAAGGGCTCTCAGCCAAGCCAGCACTCCCTGGTACAGCTTTCTCTGTAGAGCTGCATTACTCATGGTGCTTCCATGCCAGGTGGAAAAGTTTCTTTCTCCTGTTGGAGAAAGGAAGATTTCCATACCACTACTTTCATTTTCCAAGGGCAGAGTGAGCTGAAATTTCATTGTTGGTTCCCATGGCTCTTGTAAGGTTACCACCCTTACAAGAGAGTTTTCTAGAACGTAAATTTTTCCAGCAGGATCCATCTAGTCTTCAGTGCTGCTATTCTTTGGAGCATTCAGAAGGTGTTAACTGGCCAGGTCAGCCTAGCAAGAAACTAGCTGAAACTGCTACTTTAGTGTTTGTGCCTGTCTCTTGAGTCCATGACAACAGTTTCAGAGCATTTTGATGCCTCCAAGTCGGTGCTATTAATGGCTTTGTCTTCACCGAGGTCAGTAGGACAGTTTTGGATATATGGTGCCTTACTCTGTAGCTCTCTGTAGCGTGCCATCAAGCCAGACAGGGCACAGTCCCTTCTGCCAAAGATGACCTTTGAAAGTTATCTCAGGCAAATTTTGAAGGGGATAGGGTTCAGCCTTTTCTTACCATGGGGAATGTCAGTGTTATAATTAGAAATCAAAACAAACCACCATCTTCCCCTTCCCACCCCCTAACAGTTTTTGTATCAGAGGTGTAAAAGCAATCCCTTAGAGCATACATATGGCTGGGAAATGTCTGTGGGGCCCTCTGACACGAAACACTTGAAAATATCAAATTTTATTTTTATTCCTCTGGGACTAAATAGATCTCATTTGTCCAATAAAATGTATTAGCATTCAGGGCAACACTGTAAAATTATGTAGGACCCATTAGGGTTTAAGTTCCTAAGCCCTTGTTGCTGTGAATCATGTTCATATCGCTTTTAGAAAGAAGTTGCTCTCTCCTCCAGCACTTGTGTAACAGAAGCTGGGGAAGTGGACGCCTCAGCTCTGTCCTTTCCTCACATCCCTTCCTCAGGAGGGGAAAGAGCAGCCCCTGAGCCTCTTCTCTTCTCCCTGCTCCCCTCAGCAGTGAGGGGAAGTTTGGTTGAGCTATGAGGATGGGTAGGGAAGGACCTATTTTGCTTATCCACAGCATGGCCTCTTAGGGTCATAGCACAAATTTGTTCCTGCTTAATATCTTGTAGCCACTTAAAAGATCATTGCTGTGCTGATGCCACGAAAGAAAAAAATAATTCAATTAATTCTTTTGAATCATCTGTTTTTAAAAATAGGATTAAAGCCTGACCACTTTTCAAACTGTTCCATTATGAGTATCACATACGTAAGAGATGACTCTGGGTTCATTACAGTTAAGAGCAGATCATCCGCATACATGCTGATTTTATGGAGATTTCTCCCCATGAGAATGCCTCCTCCATCTCTCTAGTGATCTGATCCTGGGGTCAGAACAAACAGCACGCTGGCAAGAGAGCATCCTTGCCTACCATTTTCCCCCTAATCTGAGACCTTCTGACCTTTTTATTCCTTATCACTGATGAGAAGAGGCTCTTGCATATAAAATAACACTTCATCTAAATTTGCGGGTGGAGATAAATACTTAAAATGGGTCAGTGTGGTATAAAAAAAAATCCTAGACTTTCCTTATTGAAATGCATTTCCTTATTGATCCTATTGAAGGCTTTTACAGTATCAGTGGAAAAAAGCTGCAGTTGGTTTCCATAAATCTGTAGCTACTTCAATTATAATCAACAGTTTTCCTGTATTATGTGATAATAATCTTTTTTTTTTTTTTTTAATGAAGCCAAGTTGGTTAGGATTTATCAATGCCGCAGGTATTTCTCTAGGCTCATAGTGAGAATGTTAGCTAGTACTTCATAGGCACAGTTGCATGAAACATTGATAACTAGGTTATTTTACCAGGTCTTTGCTTTATTTATAATAAATTAGTACTGTACCTAATTGTATTCCTCCTACAGGGAGAAGGCTTGCTGATAAAGTGTGTAGAGAATGATTAAATGTACACAGGCGCATAGTAGGGTGACTTCTCTTCAAAAGATGCACAAAATTAAAATGGGAATGCTGCTCTCCCCAGTGGCTTGCCATTATTAAAATTCTCAGTAGCATGGGAAATTTCTTCTGTAGGAATTGGGGAGTCCAAAAGTCTCTCTGGTTTATTGTAGGGAAGCTGAACTGTACAGTGAAACTCTGCAAGGCCTTTTTGATCCTTGAAGAGTTCTGATGAATATACATTTTTATGAAAGTTGTAAAGTGTTTTCATTTCCTTATTAATCCCACCATGATCCTGGAAGAACTGCCACTCCTGAGTGGTAACTGTGACAATAAAAGTTTTTGTTCCCATTGTTTTACTCTACAAGCCAATCATCTTCCTTACATAAAGATTTGAGGATTCATAAGGACGATCGCAATATTCAGCAATTTTCTTCTTAATGAGCTCAGTAATGCCTGTGTCTCTTCGAGCAGAGCCTTTGAATTGCCAGTTATTTCTTTTCCACTGATTCAGACGTATCCAATTAAGTTTGACTTGGACATGTTCTGATACAACTATTACTGCTGACAGAATGGTGACTAGAAACTTAGGGAAAATTTCTTGGCTCAATATTAACAGGGATTTCAGGCAGGAATATATTAATAGACCTAGGAAAATATTTTAAAACATGTAGTTAATGTTTGTATGGACTTCAAATTTACAGTACTTAACTCTTTGTGTGTAGTGCACTGTCTATAGGCACATCAGCACACCTGGGCACTGCAGGCTAATAGCAAGACTAGAAGTCATGTATTGCTATACATTTTTGGACCAGTTTTCAATATTTCATCTGTTTTTGCAGCAGGAAGGACCTGGGCGCACAGCCAGTGAGCATCTAACACTTATCTTGAAGGGAGACATTGAGTTTCCAGTGTGCTACAGAAAATAAAGCAAATACAAAAAATGTCAGTATACATGTGTAGGTTAGAAACCATCCATTGGATCAAACTTGGGCAGACTTTTGTTTGTATGCAGACCCATGTGTTGGGTTGGGTTGTCATGGCTGCAGTGGTACTAGGGGGTGGGCAACATAAGACAACATAAAGACAGTGTCCAGATCACAGACATGGGGGTTCTCAGCACTCAACACCATGTGACATTTTGTTGCCCTTGCAGGCAGAGAAATATATTTGTATGTCCAAGTTTCCATTGCAGTTAATCTTGAAACCTAGTCTTGAACCTAAAACCCCATTGTGCTTGTAGCCAGTAGTCCACCCTGCCTTGATAAATCTTTCAAGGTTTAGGGTCAGGGCTAACCACGAGACCTGTAGCAGATGCTCTCTGTTAACCCCTCTCCCCTCCCGAAGGGGAAGAGAAAGGGAGCAAGGCAGAGAGACTTATGGATTAGAAAAGAAAGCTAAAACAGCTTTAATGAAAACAGTAATAATAAAATGAAATATATACAAATATATTCAGTATCAATATTGAACCCAGCCTCCCTGATGGCAATTATGTCACCGTCACCACTGATGCTGTGGAGCAAGCACTGGGGAAGTCCCAGACTGGATTCAGTGGCAGATGGGAACCAGATTCAGGAACTGGATTCTGGAACAGGATTCAGGAACACTTAAATTGGGATCAAAGGCCAAATGGACAGTCCTCTTTGGATGCCAGCCATTGAAAAAAAGAGCTTGACCCTCATGATCCCTCAGCTTTATATTGAATATGGCATATATGGGATGGAATCCCTTGTTGGTCAGTTTAAGGTCACCTGTCCTGGCTGCTCTTCCCCACAAGTGTGCCCTTTTATTTTCTGCACAGGAATTTGTGATGTCAGATGGTGGAACAGCATAACCGTACACTTAGAAGTTGCAGATGAGGGCAGGGATGTGTGTGGTCATGGCTAAGCTTGGGAACCTTGGCAGGTGTCAGCTGAAAGTATGATATTTAAACTCTGTACCTTTGATTTCATCATTATTCTTTTGAAGACCAGAGAAAAGGATCCTAACACTCAGTGGTGGAAATTAAACCACTGGTACCTGTGCAGAAACCTCATTTCCTCCCTCATACTCTACTATATGCCCAGTTAGCAGGAGTCCACAATACTGGTGATGCTGGAGATTCTGAAATCCTTATTCAGATAACATTTCACAGTGAATTAAGGACATTCGTGCCTAAATGAGTAATTTAGGATTAAGTCCTTCAGGAGTTTGAGCTGCTTCTTCCCATCCACCACTCTATATTGAATTGAAAGCACATGTGCTGTGATAGTTGCAGGACTCATCATTCACAAAATAAGCGTAGAAACCAGCCTTTTATTTCCACCATGAACTAAACCCATGTCATGATGTCTCTTCAACTTAAAGTGGAGTAACTTATCTCTGTTGAACAGAAGAAAAAAAACATAGATTATGATTGCCTAAAGCCCTGGGCTTTACGTATTCTGTGAATTACTTTATTCTCTGAATTGTGAAAAGACTCTATGCTAAACAGTGTTTTATACACCAAAAGATCCACTTCCATGGAACAGGCTGGTACCCAAAATAGCTACAAAAGCACATCTCTGGCTTACTGAAACTGGAGAACATCCAAAGCCCTGAATTCATTGTGCACTCATACACACCAGAATAGAACACAATATGCAACTCTTGTGATCTTTCTAGTCCCTGTCATAAAAGCCATGATAAACGGGGATGGAGCATTAGGAACTACATGAATTTGTTTACTCACATGTCAGTGTGCATAGCTCTGCTGACCATGTAGGATGCAGAAGGCTCCAGGGACACAAAAGCTCTTAATGTGTCCCCAGGTTACACATGACCATGCCCAGAGTTTGGGCTTCCAACCAAGGAATTATTTTGCAAAGAAGCAAAAAAAATGTCAATTTTTTTTCTTCATTTCGAATAAATCAAAACATGAAGCCACATTTGGAAGTTGCTGGTTTGGCAGTGGTTTTTTATGTATGTATGGAGCATTGTGGTTGTTAGCACATTTACATGCATTGAACAAAGTACATTGTATGTCTGTTTCCAAAGACAAATGGGCACATCCGCACATCCAGCGTACTACAGATTTGGATGTTACTGGAAGCTACTCTGCTGAGGTTGCCCATTTTTCCTTTAGGCTATGAATATCACAAGGGTGATTATGATCTGTCTTCTGGAGATTATGGTCTGTCTTTTTGTTCATCAACAAGGAAAGTGATAAGCTGACTGTGGAGTCCGATCAGCCCTTTGCATCTTTTCTGAAAGGATAAATAAAATCTTAGTGTTTCCTGAGTTTGATTGCAATTTCTATCTTTAAAGCAGCTTGGTTGCTCTGAGATTGCTGTTTCAACTCCTGAATGGCTGCATAACATAGTGTTGTCTACTTGTGGATCATATAACAGCTCTCTTTGCCATCCTTCTTTCACTTCAGTGCATTAGGACTATCCTCTCCAGAGCAATGTACCTATCAGTTATTTCAAGGTTGTGAGGAAAGAATTGTCAATATTTTTCCTCATTTCTGATCACTGAGCTCCAGAAGACCTTAAATCCTTGTGTTCCTCATTTGGGCGCAAATGGTTGTAAAGATCCTAGCTGTTCATTTTAGGACGATTATAAACCATGGCTTGCTCATTCTTTCCTCCTCACTTGTTACAGTCTTTTACTAGATTGCCTGAAAACAGCCGCTCCTATGCCAGGCTTGAGAAAACTTCATCTTCTAAGGTTTCACAATGCAACTGTGTGTTAAAAGGGAATATGTTGAACAAATTGGTATTTTCTTCCAGCTTAACTAGGTTATTTGGTTACATTTTAAACTTTTATTCCACACAGACCAAATCTTCCACTCATAACCAATTATTTTTAAATAGAATAATTATAGATCACAATTTAGTATACATTTTCTTGAGAAAAAGGGCAAATTAATAAGTGTAAACATGGGTGAATCTATTTAAATAAACTGTCCACAAAATCCTTATAATATGTAAACAACATTTGTTATGCCTTGGAGATGGCATATGATTGGACTCATGAGACCCTGTTTATCCTACTGAACAGTTTCTTTTATAACTTCAAAGGGAATTTTATATATTTATGGCAATAGCAGGGTGTTAAGTGTGGCTAGACAGAAATTATACCTCAGCTATTTAGTTAATGCCAATAGGGATTAAATTAGATTTTATAGCTGTTAGTAGAAGTCTGTTTTGTAGCTAACAAGTGGGATTTTTAAATCCTGGAAAGCATAATCCTATTATAAAACTGGCAGCTGAATTAACATTATCTAGAAAGCAAGTCTTCACGGATTAACATTTTTTGACATTAACAAAGAAAAACTAATGCTACAGGGACATTAGGTGCTTTTCCCAAAAGTAGGGAAAAAAGGAAAGTGAATATAGGACAAGATAAATGGCACAAATACTGCAGGAAGGAAAAATGGAGTGAAATATTCATGAGAAATTAAATCTGGGAGTGGCTGTGTTCTGCCTCAAATACAAAAGAAATACACCAGAGTAGGAAAAGGCTCCACAATTGGTAATTCATATGTTAGCCCACACATTGATTTATACGTACCTCGTGACTAATGTTATCCAACATGAGCATGGGATAGCCACAAAGGCCTTCTCCTGTCCTTAGGGCTGAGGTCTTTGCATTCCAGCCAAATGCTGTAGGAGACAAGGACTGGCAGTACTGCAGAAGAAACACTTGTTCCTCTACTGAACAGGCCCATAAAGCTGTTCCACAGAGAGCCTGATGAAGTTCTCCTTACGCAACTTGAAGAACGGTTAGGGGACAACTGCTGTAGGCAGTGGTACAGGAGATGAATGGATCAATGAACTTGGCTTGTCCTGCAATGCCTTATTCTAGGCATTGATACACTAAACAGGCTGAAGGAAAGCTGTAAAGATATATGCCTTGTCACATTCAAATTAAAAAATCTTTGTCCCCATCACAGTTGCAGAACAAACCTTTTATTACTTAAAATACACATCTCCCTTAAATTGTTTGAAAAGCTCTGTGTTTAGAATCTGAGCCCTTATTCACAACTGTAGCACTAAAATAATGAAAGTATTTTGTTGTGTGGAGGGTTAAAAGGAATCCATTTAATAAACATACCAGCCACACAGACATGTAGAACAATTTTCTTCCAGAGTTTGCAACACCTTATTCAGTGTTGTTGAGCCAGTACAGGTTTTACAGTAACAGTATCTGTTGGCTGTCATCTTGTCTCACAAATTTCTTCTCTATTTGAGAATTTCATTAATTACTAGTGAGAGCTAAACTGAAAGAGTTTTATAATTTTGCCTTCCAGCCTCCCAGTTTCTTGGTTCAAGTAAAGCAGAACTAGACCTGTCAGACTGAGGTTTCATTGTCAGAGATTTAACTGGGACTTTGCAAACCTAATACATGACTTTATGGGTTGGTTCTTGGTTTGGTGCTTTGGAAATGCTGCATTTTTCCTGCTTGTGGATTGCTACTTTAATCATTATTGCTTACTGGATTACATTTCTAGAGAGCATCTTTTCTGCCAAAGCACATGTGTGTTAACAGTCATAGCTATAGTTAAATTCATTACCAGTGGCTGTCACTGCCTTAAGGGCTTTCTTAAATCATGGTTGTGTAGCATAGACTTTACCTTGCAAAGCACATAACATCTAAACTGTGGAAACTGTGTGAAATTTCTTAGTTGCCAAACTGTCCTCCTCTGAAGTTAGTGCCGTGAGGAAGAACCTTGGCAGCATTATGTCAGTGGGAAAACTCACACCATTTGGCATCAATAGGACCAAGATTTATCCCCTGTTGTGTGCACATAACACTGATAATGAACCCTAGTGGGAATTGGAAATAGTTACTTGCCCTCTGTTGTGGCTCTTTTTCAAAAATCTGTCCTCCAAATGCTATTTTTTATTATTTTTCTGTGTGTAGAAGTGTGCACCGTTAGCATGGTGCTTTAAAGCATGCAGGTATCTTTTAGCCATTGCCACAGCCTTCTGAAGTGCTGGGCACCTTTGGAGAAATGGGAGTAGAATGTGCCTGTGACTTCTCACATGAGGAAGGACACAAATTTGATGTCTCCCAGAAGCACATGGCTCTTAAATAAAGGACCTATCTTTCCTTCCCCCTTAAGTAATGAGCAATCCTATAGCATTTTTAATTTGTTTCCAGTTTTGCTGTCTGGGTTGGAAATTATACAGATTTGGCCTATAAGACTTGGATAAGACAAGCAGCCCTGCACACACATGCTCGATTTTGTAGCTGGGGGGAATTCATGCACTGAGCAACCTCTTAGTATTGCTTGATGTAATTTGACAGAAACTAGCAGAAAGAGCAACTGGCTCTTAGCCTGTGAGGGCAGTCCTGATCCCCAGTCAGCAGGCATCACCTCTTCCTACGTCCATCTCTTCATAGAGGTATATTTGGTGCTACATAGCAAAGTCCTGAGTGGCTCATGCCCTCCTGGGGATGATGTTCCCCTGCTTTGCCATAACAGCAGCCAGCGGGACAAAGTGATCTCAAAGATCTCCCCTTTCTTTTGCTGATGAAGCTCTGTGCTTCCTCTGTGCTACTAAGGGAGAGTAGACCCACGAGGACCCCCTTTCCAGGCCATATGGTCTTGGCAAGCAGCCTCTTGACTGGAGTAAAAAAGTCTAATAATAACATATATTGTGCATATTGAACATGTACTTCTGAGCGCTGAAGACCAGGTAATAGCAGAGAGGGGATCTCTGTGAGCTGGTGTCTCCATTTAAGGCTCAGGGCAACCCCCCACAGAGCAGAATTTGTTTCACCCCTCTTCCCCCTCCTCTCTTCCCTCCCAGGGGAGGAAGAAAGGCCTCACACAAAGTTGGAAATCAAGATTACAACTTTTAACAGGGAGTAACAATAGGGATATCAAAGGAAGGGGAATATACAGAGGTATTAAGGGAAGGTATATATACAAAAATATATAACACCGACCCTCGGATGTTGCTGGATTCCTCCCGAGCCACGTGGAGTTGTAGCAGCCACAGAGACGTCCAGAGCCAGCAGCAATCCCAGTGAGAAAGGGGTGAGGAGAACTTCCTGTGTCCTTTTATAGAGTGTGGCAGGAAGGGGAGTGGAATAGCCACTCCACCTGTCCCTCCCCTTCCCCAAACCTTAAACCACAACAGCTGGTTGTGGCACACTGCAGCTGGAGCTGCAGGTAAGAAGGCTCTTTTCCAATGCGGTCCAGGAACTGGTACTTTGGATAGGATGTGAGGAAATGCTAGTGGAGCAAATGAAGCCCCTCTGAGGGACAGTGGTACAAAGCAGCAGCTTCTCAGATAAAGACGACTTGCCTGGGGTTTCACACAGGGCTGTCTATGGGACCTTTTTTTGACTCTCACTATTCAAAAAAAGAGGACTTGCACTCGCTTTTAAATGGGCAAGTAACATGCAGGAAGCTCCCAACTCATCAGCCACTGACTTTTTCACACTTGGAACTCTGCAAGTGCTTAGTAAAGTTGGTATGTATAGTAAATCTGCCATGGCTATCAAGCCTGATTCCTTGAGTGAAGCAGAGCACTTATTGAATTGTGTCTTTTTGTTTCTACTGATAAACATATCTGACAGGGGAAATTTGGACCTCCATTTGGGCTCATTTGTTGGAGGGTTTTCTGGAATAACAAAAGTATTGAGCTGGAGGAGCTGTCATCTAGTTCAGTTCTCTGATCTGAATCAGGATGAAGCCTTTCCAAAGCACCCTGATGGATGTTTCTGTAACCAGTCATAGAGAATGTCCACAGATGTCTCTGGTCCCCTTAATGTCTACTTAGGATTTTCTAGTAATTTAACTTAAATGTTATTTTCAGCAAATGAAATCCATGGTGGTCCATGACCACTTGGAGAAAAAAAAGCAGAAACTGGTAGCTCTCTCCTATAAAACATTATTCTATGTATTGACTTATTATTAATGTCTCCTATAGATTTTCTCTTTTTAGTGAAAGTGACTCCATATCCCTCAGCTTTTTCTAACAGCACATGCCTGAACATCTCATCAGTCTTCTTGTAAGCTTGTGGACTCTCTCCAGTCTTTTTTTCATTTCTGGTCCATAAAACTAGATATTTCAGCTGAGCACTTATAAATGCAACATAAAACAGTGCAATTATTTCCTATTTCATTATATATGATGTTCCTGTTATATTTCCAAAATTGGCTTTGTCATTTTCTATAATAACGCTGCATTGGAGGTGCTTATTCACTTCAACCTACTACTTTTAGTGCATTTGCAGCTTGCTTTCTGCCTCTAGGTCTCTGTCTAATATGTGATATTGTTCTGTTTTTTCACTTCCTACTGTCTCTCCAGTCTGAGAATGTCTGTGCATATCCCTCCAAATTAAAGGTCTCTGAAGATACTGAAACTCTAATCTCTTTTGCACTACCCAAGTTGTTAATGAAAATATTGAAATTATGCCCCTTCACCCTCCAGGTCAGGTGCTCAGTTGAATACTGGTTGCTGCTTTTTGAAGGTAGGCTTCCACATTAACACAGTTCCTTTGAAGTTTTTAGGTGCAGCAGTATCAAAAGCTTTATCATGTCTTGACTGCTCTCCAGAGCTTCTCAGCACCTCTCTTGAAGCAGGTAGCCAAAGCTGGAGATCATACTCCAGGTGCAGCTTCATCAGTGCTGAGTAAAAGGGGACAATTACTTCCTTAGTCTTCTGGACATACTCCTCCTAATGTAGCCCAGTGTGCAGTTTGCCTTATTTGCAAAAACACACTGTTCCTTTGCTGCCCCTCATTCAGGTTGCTACCCACCAAAGCCCCAGACCCCTTTCAGCAGGCACAATCCATAGCCCGTCACCTTTGGCCAGGCAGACGTGGGGTTTTCCAGTCCCCGCTCCACAACTCCTTGATTCTCCTTGATGAGCTTCCTTGTGCTCCTGGTGGCCCAGTCCTTGAGTTTCTTATGGTGCCTCTTGACTGAAACTCTACTGGTCATGTCCTTCTAGTTTGGTGTCACTGGAAAATGGACTCATTCTGTGTTGTCACTGAGGTTGATGCAGAAGACGCTAGATAAAACTGGCCTTAGTATCAAAGCCTGGAGTTGACCACTTGTTACCAGCTGCCAACTAGTCATTGAGCCATGGATAGCTATCTTTAATCTCAGCTGTCCAACCAGTTTTCAACCTAATAGTGCATTCTTCTAGCCCATGTTTTCTCAGCTTCCAGATGAAAATGCCATGCCCTCTAAAATCAGAGTGTGTTACATCTGCTGCTCTCTCTTTGTCCATGTAGCCAGTCATTTTGTCATAAAAGGCCATCAGATTGCTCAGGCAGAGATGTCCTCCTTCTATCTTCAACCCACACAGACATCCATTTTCTTTCCTCATTTTGTTGTCTGTGGTTTTTGTGGTATCAGGATTGCAACTTGTTCTGTTCTCTTTTTTTCTTTGCCCAGCTAGAATCAACAGACTTAATAAACAAGAGACTTTATTCTTACTTCCTTATAGAGCTTCACAGTGTCAGGTATTTTGAAGTGTCCTTAGCACTGAAGCATATTATACTTTCTGATCATTAAAATTTTAGTTGCCTTGAATTGACTTTAGACACCCGCATCTAAGAATGCAATTCCCAACCACACTGCTAATCCATACATGTGCTCTTAAGTTTGAAAGTCTGCTTTTGTGCATACTCAGAAATGTCTCTGTCCTCTTCTGGCAGCTTGTTGTCTCTCTCATGCCAAGGCTGTTAGAAAGATATGATTGTTCTAAGGCCCTCGAGCAGATGAGATCAAAACTTGCCTAGCAAATTGACAGGAGACACATGCAAAGCACAGAAACCGTGAACTTTTTATTTTAAAATGGCTAGTATAGGAAAGAAGAAATAATGGTCATATCCATGGTGTCATGTGTAACAGGCTCACTGTGAGCTGATGGATCAGGGTCAGAGGGGAAGTCAGAACAGAGGAGTGTCATGGTGGTGTCTGATAAAGGAGAGACCATGGGCAAAAATGTCTTTAAACAACTGAAAGAAGTATCTCAAATTCTTTCTGACTCTTACGGAGTACTTATGTCATGCCAGTATCTATTGAGAGGACAGTACGATGGGACACAAACAATCCAGATTTCTGGAGTGCATAGAAGACATTTTTTTGAAGCAAGTGCTGAACAAGCTAACTAGGGGAGATGCTTTGCTGGACTCCTGAATGAGAATGAACTGTCAGTCAATAGCAGCCTTGACTGCAGGAGCTGTCAGATCCTGAAGTTTACAATTCCGAAGGCAGTGAGGAAGGCAAGGACATAGGACTTCAGCTGGTACACAGGCCTGATCCCATGGTACGCTGCCCCTGAAAGGAAGGGAGCTCATAAGGACTGGTCAAACTTCAGTGACAACCTACTCAAAATGCAAGAAAATCATCTGAAGGGCAGAAGAACAAGCAGGCATGGCAGGAGGCCAGTTTGCTGAAGAGGAAACTCTTGATGCAACTTAAATGCAAAAAGGAAGCATACAGGAAATGGAAGCAGGAATGGGCTACTAAGAATGTGTATGACCTGGGCATATAAGGACAGAATGAGGAAGGTCAAAGCCTGGCTGGAGTGAAAACTGGTGAGGGACCTGGAGGGCAACTAAAAAAATTTCAACACTTATCAGCAAAACAAGGAAGGCCAGGAAAAATGTGACTCTTCTAGTGACTGGTGGCCTTTGCTTGCAGGACATGGATAAGGCTGAGATGTTCTATGTTTTCTTGCTTCAGGCTTTACAGTCAGAGTCTGCTCTCAGGCCTTCTAGATCATGTCCTTGTGTCTAGAAGCGAAACTTGGGGAAAAGACATGTTACATGCAGTAGAGGATGGAGTTAGGGTCTATTTAAATAAGCTGGTCCATGGGACCAGACAGGGCATACTGGAGGACAGTGATGGAGCTGGCTAGTGTCATCATGAAGCTGCTGTCTGTCACCACTGAAAGCTAGAGAAGGTTCCTGATGCTTGGAGAAAGGCAAATGTTACAGCCATCACCAGAAGGGGTAAGAGTGAGGAACTGCAGGCCCATCAACTTCATGCTAGCCTCCAGGAAAGTTTTAGCCATGGTGCTAGTTCTCATGGAAAGTATTTCAGGCTACCTAAGGACCTAGCCAGAATGGACTGATTAGGAGAAAATCATGCCTGACAAACCTGATTGGCCTTCTCTTTTGAGATGACTGCAGTTTGGATGAGGGGAGGGTAGTGGGTGTCTAATGTCTTTTGCCTTTTGACATAGTGTCCCAGGATATCCTGGTAGACATCTGGAGGAGAAATGGACTATAAAGGCAGACTGCCTGGGTTGTAAGGCTCAAATAAAAGCTCTGAATAGATCAGAGCCTAACTGGTGCTTGGTTAAAAGTGGCATTCTGCAGATATTGTGTAATTTTTTAATCAGCAACCTGGGTGACTGCATGGAGTGCACTCTCAGCAGATTTGCAGGTGATATCTTTTTGCAGGGGAATGACTGGACAGCAGGACTGCCCCTTAGAGAGACTTCTGCAACCTGGAGGAAGAGGCAGGCAAGATCAAAAATAAAGTCCCAGCACCAGGCTGGTATAACCCCACACACCAGTACAAACTGGGGGGGTGATTCCCTGGAGGCAGCTCTGCCAAAAAGGCCCTGGGTGCTGTTTTACAACAAGCTGAACAGGGTCAGCAGTGTGCCCTTTCAGCAAAGGTGGCCAACCAACTCCAGGGTCTCTGTGCTGACACAGGTGCAGCCAGCAGAACCACTTCCCCTCCACCTGGCTTTTGAGGCTCTACAAGGGAGGGGAAGCTCTGCCCAACTGTAGGCTCCAGGATGAGAAAAAAACTGACTGACGAGAAGGAGCCCAGGAAGATGGTCATGACACAGGGGGAGAGGCTGAGGAGATGCATTTGTTCATCCTGGAGAAGAGGCGGTTGAGTTGAGCCTTGATGGAGGCTTTGCTGCCTGAGGGGGACTGGATGGGTGGCAGACCCAGGTTCTTCTCAGAGGAGCTCAGCAACAGGACAAGAGCAATGGCTACAGGTTGTGTGAGGGGAGATGCTGACTGGAGACAAGGGAAAAAAGTCATCCTCATGCAGGTGGTCAAACACTGGAAGAGGTTGTCCAGAGCAGTGATGCATCCTCCCTCCATGGGGTTATTCAGACCTTGGCTGGATGAAGCTGTGAGCAACGTGGTGTAGAGCAATAGTTAGCTCTGCTTTGAGGAGGCAGATAGACAATGTGGTCTCCTGAGGTCCCTTCCAACCTGAATGAATGTGTGATTGCATGGTTTTCTAGTGGTATGAAAACTTGTCCAGGAAGCAGAAGTCTATTTTGTCCTTAGCTGGAGTGACAACAGCACCCTGCTTGCTAAATAAAATTCTGATCTGTATGTACGTACTTCTGTAGTAGATACATCCTCCACCTTGCTTTAAACAAGTAGATATTAACTGGGCCAGAGAGCAAATCTAGGCCTGAAGCTGACTTTCTATCTCAGTGATTAGGGCATGAACCTAAGAGAAGAGAGACCTGGATTTCTATCTGTGCTCCAGGGAGATCTTATACATTTTAGCCTATGGCTTTTTTTCAAACATCACAGTGCATGTGATCCCTGTGTGGTTCTAGCCCTAATTTGCTAATCTAATCAAGAAATCAGATCCTCAACAGGCACAAAACTGGTACCATTGAAGGTACTGCTCTACTACCAGGGAAGTTTTCATTTATGCTTTTTCTTAACAGCCTGCCACCTCCATGAGCAGCTCTTTCTGTTTAAAAACCTTGAAACAATTCATTTAGGTTTTACTAATTTTCTAGGTGTAAGTGGAAAATTATGTATTTTACTTACAACTGCTGACAGCTATATTTTTCCCTCCCTCTGTCCTCTTCCCTTACCTGTTGCTGTTTAAAAAACAATTCAAGTCAGTTCCTCCTTTTGTTGGAAGTGCCTGGATAGAGACTGTGAGGACCAGGACAAGAAAAAACCAAGGTGTTAGAGGCTGCTGAATCCAGCAGCCTGTTAGAGCCAGTTCCACCATCAGTGGGACTGAGCAAGTGTTCCAAATAGGCACATGCATACATGTGTTTACCTATATATGTGTGTGCATATACATATGTATATATACTTCCTGACTGTGCTAAATAAACGGAGTGGCTGGTCACTTGGTTCAGCACAGTCAGAAAGTAGTGACTTTACCAGCACTCGTGTAAACACAGCACTTATACAGCCATGGACAACATGATGGGCAAATGCTCTTCTCAGTCCTGCATACGTTCTCTCTGTATAGTACTATGCATATATACACAGTGTCTGTTTAATATATGTCTCTACACACACATAATACAGACCAGACATATCTGGCCTTAGACAGTCAGTACATCCTGTAGGTGGCCTCAGGTTCCCTGATCTCCTCAGTTTCTGTCCTCTGGACCTGTGAAGCATGGAGGTTCCTGGCCCCACTGCAGTTGCTCTTAGACTTACACACACACACACACACACACACACACACACACACACACGCGAGCACTCCCATAGCTGGCTCCAGATCCCAGTAACATTTCAACTTGCCTTACCAGTAGCCTGAGAAATACCACTTCTTATTGCCCATAGCCATAAATATTGTTAGTAAATGAAAGGCAAGGTTTCTCAAATTCTGGGGTTTATGTTAAGGAGCTTGCTGTCACTGTTGGTTTTTATCAATAGGAGTTGGGGTTTAAACTGTTATTCTAAGCCTTGCTTATCTACAGATGTAGCTACAAAATGAACAGCTATGAGAGTGGTGTGCTTGAGTATTCCATAGAATTAGGAAGGAAACTTCACAGAACTGGTATATGTTTTATTTGTGATTAACAATGCAAAGCACTGTATCGGCTGCGCTGACCCACATGTGAAGGCCTGTACATGCAGCACGTTTTGCCCATCCTTTTGTAGAAGGTGGAGGAGGAGGAGCAGCTCAACTGGGTTAAGCACAGTAGATGGTATGGATAGGAGCTTCTGGCTACCCTGCTGCTCTTGCAGTTGATGAGCTGTTTTCAGTAATTATGCATTTCCATCAGGGGTGCAATGGTTATCACCTCTGGTAATGAGATTACTCCCATTTCATACAAGTGTAATGTTCTGCCGGTTCCCTTTTGGCACTTTACACGTTTCCTTGACTCTCACTCTCAACGCTAGCCGAGGCTGCTCACCATATTCTCTTCTACGGACTCACCCAACCATGCAAATGGGTTCCCCAGCATTTGTCAGTCTCATGGTAGCAACCTATAGGCATGTCAAGGTAGCCTCACAGCACGTACAGAAAAGAGCTTGCTTTGCAGTAACCACAGTGAACTAGTTCATTTTTTTTATGTGGCTTTTTTTCCAAATGGGTGCAGTAGGCTGTCACGGAATAGGAATTGCATGATTTTCACTTATGTGAGGCATCTCTGTAACTCATGGTGTAGCATCCCAAAACCCCCAAAACATGGTTTTGCATCCCATTTGCCACAGAAGGAAAACTAGATACGGCATTATCCTTTCATTACAATATTGAAAAACTTGCAGACTTTGCTGGTTTCCCTAGAAGCCTTGGTAAAAATCATTATTGCCAATTATGGGACAAGCCAGAGAAGTGGATGATGGTGTTGCATCTGACTTATACAAATAAATTGTCTGTTTTTCTGGTGCTGAGTAATTACCCTGGAAATTTCTTAAATAGGAAGAAAGAGAGATATCCCAGTAAAGGACAAGTGAATCATGGAAAAAGATACAAAATCTTAATGCACGCTTCTGGAGCTTAACAAAGAGGAAAGAGTACGCAGTGAAACATTACACTTCATGGAGCTGCAGATTCCAGGCATTCCTTTTGAGCGAGCCTCTGAAGGAAGGATAGAGGCTGTGTACCCCTTTTGAGACAGCTTTACAGGTCAGAGATCTGGCCTAAACAAAAGTATTTTTTTCTAAACTACTCCTTTCATTTTCCTCCTCCTCATGTCAGGACTCCAGCAGAGTTTTGTAAGCAGTCCGAGGGCCGTCCTGGCAGCTTCTACCTCCCTGCCTCTGGGGACCGATTCCAGGTCATAGATCAGAGGGAAGGTATACTTCATAGAGTGCCTCGGCGCTAGCACATCTCCTTTCATAGTTATTTTTTTTTCCTTCCAGACTGTGGCATGAAAAGGGCCACACTGTAGGCTACCAATCAACCACCTCCTTAAAATAAAACCCATCATCACAGTATCTTTCATGTAGACATCCCAGGGAGTAAGCTGCGTGGTGCAAAGAAGGGCATCTGGTTTTCACCCTGTCCTGGAAATTGAGTGAGTACATAAATGCAGGTTTTGCCAAGAAATATAAATGCAAGCGCTTGAGCAGCAGCCTCGAAACATGGAGATATCCCTGACTCTCCATGTGGTTCCAGGAGGCATGTGACAAATTCCTTTAATGCTTTTTCCCATTAAAATTGATCCAAGATCCCAAAAGATAAGCTATGAAATTCCCCTTATGTGTGAAGCTGCCAGATTTCCAAAGGGAAAGACTCTGGTCAGGAGACCAGAAAACAATGCTACTCCTGCAGAAAACCTCTCATATCACTTCAGAAAACAGTCTTCATCCTGAAGGTGCTGCTAAAGTCAAGTGCTTCCAAGCAGTCGTGTTTAGGGGGAAAGAGATTAAAGGTGCCTTCTTTAGGAACATGAGGGCCCGAGCCTCCCACGTCAAGAGTAGGCACAAAGGAACTGTCAGACGAATCTGCTACTCAAGGGAACGGTCTCCTCCCTTCCTGCTTTTCCATATATCCTTTCTTGCCCACGGTCCTTGTTTTCAGCGTGCTAAAATGAGACAGGGTGGTACTCAATCCAGTTGCTTTCTTTGGGCTATAGAGAGTCAGGCTTTTGGAGGCTGGGCACCAGCTGTGAAGTTAAATTGATAAGATCTACATTTCAACAAAATAAGACATATAATTCACCCTTGAAAAGTCAGAAGCCTTATTTCTGAGAAACTACTACTTAAGAGAAGATTTGACTACACTCTTTAATTCAATCTAATCTACCCAGTCTAATTATATGCTCATTTCTACTCTGGTTTAGAAGAAAAGTAATATAAAAAATCATATAAAATTTGGGATCTTTTTCAGCATTGCATGAGGTCACTAAGCTTGGGTCATGTAAGTGCTGTGAAGGCAACACCATGGAGTTTTGCATTGAAAGGGTTTGATAAGGGACTTACATTATTGCAGAGGGAAATACATTTGGAAAATCTCTCTATTGAACTTGTTACTTCATGTGAAGTGGTAGCTGCAATAGTAAGAAAAAAAATCACATCTAATTTCCTGAAAAATGGGAAGTGGGAGAATATATTTTAATAGCAGTCATGCTATTAACTCTTTGAGATTCCAGTATATTTCAATGATCTCTAAACACAGCTGTACAGTACAAGTGCCAGTGCTGGCACAAGGAGCATCTGAGAAAGTTCCCCGTTGTGCCAAGACTGTGACATTGAGTTCTGCTGGAGATCTCTTTGGCTCCGCTTCATACATACCTAGCAGATTTAGCAGATTGTGAAAATGAATGTTTTCCATTCTCATGGCTGATTTTTGCATGCATCTGTTCACTCATCTAAACCTTAGTTACATGCTGCTATGAGAATGAAAGGCTATAATTTTTTCCTTGGAAATTGGGATTGTTTCATGCAGCACAATTTCTGCTTAAAGATCCTGCACAGAAATTGTGAAACACTTGTCTTGCTAATGTCTTAGGAAAAAACCTAGCTACAGGGATGTATTTTTCTCTCCTTCTACATGCATATCTGGGCTTCATGTTGCAGGAATTATGTGCATAAATCAAGAGAAAAGTACTCCCCCTAGAATGGAAAATACCTGTTGGCAGGTACCAAAAGATAAATATTTAAACACGGCATTTGCATATGGCATTAATAAACCCACACTGATTATATCACAAATTCTGTATTGTAATTCACGGTGCTTACTTCATATACCAGGCTGCAAGTTACTGTGAGTGCTCAGAGTTTGCCAAATGGTTTGAATGTTGTAGCTGTGCTATATTACAGGGCTTACACAGGCATTTATATGTTGAATATTCCTCTTTTTATTTTTTGGAAAAAAAATTGGCCTGGCAATTAGCTCAATACAATGAGCTTGAATAAGGTCATGAAAGAAAACCGATGTCTGTGACACTTCAGAATTAACAATGTTTACACTCTCATTTTTTAAAAAATTGCATTTCTGGCATCTTAGCTTTTTATACTGTAATTTCACTGTAAGTGTTTACCATTCTAAATATCCTTTAATATGACTTTTTTTCCATGAAGGAGGGGTTTAAATGGCTTAACCACATTTTCATAAGAGGTCTAGGTGAAAACAAAGGCTGGGATTCAGATGACTCTCAGCCCACCCAACCCCTGCAATGTTTCTCGGAAATAGCACAAGTCTCTTGCTTAGTTTTTTTTTCAAAATTATTTGTGCTCTGCACATTTGTATTCCCTTTGTTGAAGCAATGTACTTTTCTGAGCCTTGTCCCCGTGCCACCAAAATTAACATGCACCGTCTAAAAGGTAAAGACAAGGATACAAAGGCAAAAAAGCCATCAGTAGAAGCATTGTGCCCACAGTACTCCTAAAAAACTCGCTTCTTGTGCATCCAAAGCACCCATTAAACCTTTATAACACTCTTCAGAGACTGTCATTTCTTTTTCCACAGCATAAAGTTTACTAGTTCTTCTCTTTTCTAAGGCACCCTCTTTGCTGAGTAGTCACACAAAAGGAACAGAGCTAAAAAGTGAGTCACATTAGTCATGCTGCGTAAGGTCCAGTGAAGTGGATTTCCAATTATTGCTAATTTATTCAAGGGTAAATTGTTACACTGCAAGGGGGCTAGCAGTAGGGGTGGGTGCAGAGCCACGCCAGCCCAGCGGGCGCCCGGTGGGGCACATCACACAGAGGCCGTCATGGTTGCTGCACCTCCTGGGGGCTGGCTTCAAAACGCACACATGCACGTGCAGGGTTCACTCCACCATCTCGCAGGAAGAAGAAAGAAAGGTTGGGTTTCATTGTCCCCTTGCTGCTCTGGGAATTCTCTGGGGACCCTGGTTGCATACCGGAGCTGAGCTAAACCTGAGCATTCCTGGTCAGAGGAACATCAGCTCTGCCCTTGTGGCTGGGTCCTACCAGGAGCTGGAGCCTGGTGCTTCCCATATGAGGATGAGGTGCTTCCTGCTCTTCTGTTTTACCTGAACTGCATTTCCCTTCTGGTTTGAGGGTATTTTGTGGAGGTGAAAGAGGCCACCATGACCCAAGGCTAGCATGTGACAATGCTGTGGGCAGCATCCAGAAGGTTTAAGAGCAACTCTCCACTGCCACCTTTGCTTGGCTGTGCCAAGCCACAGGGACAAACGACAAAGCTTGGCTGTCTGCAGCTGTGTGCTTTAACTGACATTTTTTAGCCTAGGAAGCTCATAGCTGAGCCCTTCCCTCCTGCCTTGGGCCCAAACACAGTGTTACTCCATTAGCTTCGTCGTCAGCATGACTTTCAAACCATTGTACATCTGGCACTGCTCAGGTCTCCATTATCTTCTCTCCAACATCCATGGCTCCAGTAAGGATATGCAGAAGAATTTGTATTTAATTTTCAAGACTTCATCCTCTGCAAGTTAGTACATATGCTAGCTATGTTCTGGCAAGGCAGGGTAGGAAATGTCCCCACTCATCTCATGGAGCAACTAATCAATGCTTTTTTAATGCAACTGGAAAGTTTACTTGTGTGGTTTTCTTAGCCAGCATGATCAGAGCACTGGATAAAGACATTTTTTCAATTAATAGACATATAGCCTTGTGGTTGAGAACAGCTGGTTTGGTTTTAGTAGCAATTCTGGCTGGGCAATGTAGCTGACCATGGGAGCCAAGTCCAGCTGGGCCCTTCCCCAATGACCTCTCTCTGTGCTATAACTAAAGGGTATTTCCCCATCGAGGTTGCCAGCCTTTCTCTGCAAAAGAGCTAGCTACTAATTTTTACATGCTGTGTCTTAAGTAAACCTTTGGGGACTTTCTAAGAAGCTGAGGATATTTTCAATGGGGTTTAAACACACTGCTTGAAAAGTCTCATTTAGCCCACCCAAACCTCCAAGCCAGGGATACTTGAAGTATTGTTTCATCACAATTTCCTCTGCTCAGTGATCACGGTGGTACTTGTCGAGCCAGAAAGGCTATATTTTCCTTCTGGGATAGGCAGAAATACAGTAAAACAGGTGGGGTTTGGTGCTTTACAGATTGGAACTAATCCTGCTATCTCTTACACTATTAATTTAAAATTTGCATTCTGTTGAATTCAAGGGAAAATGAGAACACATCGTGTTTCTTCAAGGAAACAAAGTGTCCTTAGACTTTTAAGACCCCACATACTAGATAATAAATAGCAACAGTAAGAATAACCAATCTCATTTTTACCAATTCCTGCAAATTTTTTCTGCACATTTTTAATATGTGCGTGCAAAATTGTTGTGGAATTACAAGCGCTGGGTTTGGGCAGAAGGTTGTAAAGGGTTTACATTTGTGAAAATTTTGTTAAGCTGGAATGCTACTGTATTCTCCACTTATCTAATATTTTACATAATGGAGATGTAAGTTTGCCTTCCTCTTTTTTTTTTTCTATTATAAAATGTAAAAGCTGGGAAGCAATTAGAAATGGTGTTTTTCTTTTGGCAACTAAAAACTGTTAATAGTCAGAAAGTTATGTTTGCAGCATAGATTGCTAATAAAATTCGCCTCTTCCTGCCAAAATCAGAGAGTCCAATTTTCAACATCTCCCCAGTTTCTCTCTGCACGAGGCATTCACACCAAACTAGCTGCACTTCTGGCTGTTTTGCTCGTGCATTCTGTCAAAAAATATTTTCTGCATCTCTAATTTCATCAAGATATGCTTGACTGCGAGCGCCAGAATCACCGAGCACTGGTTTTTAATTCAGAATTTGTTGTGTCTGTAGCTGTGGCAGCTGAACAACTGAAATATCAGTGAGGAACCAGACCACCAAGGTGCTGCGGTTTGTTGGCGTGTTTGTGCAATTAGATGGGGAACGTCACTCTTGTCTGACTGCCCGTGCTTCAGCAGAGCTCCACTGACCATATACTATCCATTTCTAATATTCACAGCAGCAAAGGGCTGTATGTAAAAATTCCGCTTTTAATTGTTGAATACCTTTTATAGAAGTGTGTGCCATGTTTTGAGAAATAAAAAATAACCCTTTTTTCTTCCCCCATGAGTCATAGTAACACATTTTTAAATAGCACTCCACAGTGATAATTATCTCATCTGTGAGATTTCTAAGGTATTTCTTACACTGCGATACAGTCAGCAACATTCACACTTTAGGAGTCCTAAAGTCAGATGTAGTTAGGGTGGCAAAGGTTGTAAAGAGCTAAGACTCAAAGAAAATAGATGGAAAAAATTTGAGGTATCTGTCTGCCTCTTAAATATGGATAGATTATTGGAATGTCAGTTATTTTTTAAGTGAAACTGTATCATTCATGTTCAATGTGCCCTCACTTTCACTGTTGATTGTGATCTATCTTGGATGTAATGATGGTACTGTGATTATCTCCTGCCCTGGCTATTTTATTGTCCTTATTTTGTTGTTCTGCTTGGATGTTTTTTCTTGAGCGCTATTACACCAGAAGGGGTAGATGCCCAGGACGTCGTGTAAGTGACATTAAGGCTCTGCACTTCTAGCCAGGGTTGCCTTTGGTCATGCTGTCGTATAGTGAGGGGACATGGATTGGGAGCAGGCAGCTGCCAAGACCCTTGGAGGGGTACAGCTGAGCTGGTGTGGCCCAACATAGAAAACAGGCCAGTGAACTCAATTCACATTGTGTGTAAATCCGACCACTGCAGATCTTTGCTAATATATTTAGCGAGGGAAGTGGGTTTAGTGGTTGATTGTTTTGAATGATGAGCTGTTCATTACATCTGTTTTCCTTGACTGCTGATGTGAAATAATTGACAGATGAAATGTGAGAGGATAATTTCATGTTTCACACCAGTGACTCCATTTTATTTGGCACCCTTCTCACATGATTAGGAAAGACTAGTGTCATATGAATCCTTTGCCCAACTGAATCAGTAGGTCAATGATGAGGTCATACCAAGACCTCCCGAAAAACTCTTTGTTGTTGTTTTGCTTGGATTGGTTTTTGTGTAGGCTTCTGAGTAGGTTTCATGATGCAGCATGCAGTTTAAGTAGCTGTCCCTTGGTTCAGAATTATTCCTGGTTGGTGCTGTCAAAGATTTTAACTCTCTAACAGCAATGATACTTGGTGGCAGTCCCTTTTCTGGCAGGTTTAGCAGGGTCACCAGTGACTGATTGGACACCGACACTGGCCTATGCATTCAGAGCAGGGGTAATATCTTTGTCTTGAAACCTGAACGGTGCTTGCATGAGCTTCTGTGATATCTTGTTACGGAAAACAGGGCACCTGGGCTCTGCCTGCATCAGGCAAACCTAATAAATCACGGGATTTAATCAGAAGGGAAGGACCAGACACAGGCAAAATAAAACCTGTGGTAGGTTTTGCCCTGGTAGACAGGCCTGAAACATCCTTAACTGCTTGCTTTGCTTCTCCAGTAGCTTCAGATCCACTGGCTCATAGCAGAGGGCAGCCCTGTGTGCCATGAAATCAAATGACTGATACAAAACACAGTAGGTACTGACGGTGGAAATGAGACCTCAGTTGCTGGAAACGGCTCCCCAGTGCAGTTACCAGTGCTCACAGGCTGGCACCCAGGAGAGGAGTTTGTAAAGCAAATGTGCAGAAATTCCTTCCCCTTCCTCCACTACAGACTGGAAGTTAATGTTTACACCGTAATCCAAAAACTGTGCAGAGGTCTATAAAATAGTTTGTCCCACGTTTTTCTGGTTACACTTGCCATTGAAAAGATAACAGTGGCTCCTCCTGCCGCCCCCACGATGGGAGAGAGTGAGGGGCTTAAAGTGCGGCTGCTAACGTGAGCACATTGGCAACAGCATCCTGGCATTCAGAGTCCTAATCCTTTCCCTGTTTCTGAGGTGCCTGTCAGATTTTCTGATGGACCGATGCTCTGGGAATAGAGCCAATATCAAACTTACAGAGGGCTCTGCACGATAACCCCCTTGCGAACTCCTAGCACAAGATAAAGAATAGCTTTGCGCTTCTGCTTCCTGTCAATGGTACTATTCTTGCCACTGTTCCCAGCCCTGATGCTCTGTCTCCCGGCCAGCAGGTGTGGGAAGCTCAGCAAGGGTGGTCCAGGCTCGGCGTGCTCTGTGAGGGTCTATCCTGTGTTTCTCAATAACAGCCTCTCCAACCGGCGGATGAGCCCCAGAGGGAGGCCTAGACAGTCTTGCATTGGGCAGAAGAAGTTGGCAGCAGCACAGGGCCTCAAGGATGGAGTTTATAAAGCCGGGAAAAAGTCCCCCCCTGTGGCATGATGCTCCATGCCAAGGCCATCATCCTTCCAGCCAAGGCGGGCTGGATGGGTCTCCTGTCAGCCCCTTTCATTAGGCAGCCAGAGGGGCTGCCACTGAGTGATGCCCAAAACCTCCTTCCACCCCACACACACTCCTCGCCAGCCAGGGGAACAAGAGGCCAGGATTAGAAATCAAACTCTGGGGTTTCTGCATGGCTGTGCAGGGTGTATTAGCATTAGGTTCCCTTTTTTTTTTTTTTTTTTTTT
>VYZX01024601.1:120823-149441 GCA_013401335.1 Brachypteracias leptosomus
TTTTTTTTAATAAATATTATCTATTGTTTTTTTCCCCTAACGTCAGTGTTTTTGTTCTCAACCCCTTGTTCCCCTGCTCCACCAGAGGTGTGGTCACAGAGGGGATTGTTCTGCACCGAGCAGAGGCCTGGATGTGAGTTTTGGGGTTTTGTGCATCTCATTACAGTGAATGCATCACCTACATGACTCAGTCATTCTTCAGCTGCCTGGGGAGAGAGGCCTTCAAGAGCAGTTGCAACAATAATCCTGTCTCATTACGGCACATGGCAGTGCTGCTGTGAAAGTAGGCAAGCTAGAAGATCTCCTTCTTAGAAAATACCAGTCTAGCTGTGTGGAAAAACTACCTTCTATTACTGGGTAGTCAATGCTATGTTGTGGATGTCTGTAGATGGGGTAATTTAAATCACAGTAATTAAAATGAAAAAGTGATGCCAGGACAGTGTGATACTGTTTTCCTTTACCTGTTATCTATCATGGAAAAAGAAATTACAAAAATCTCTGTTTTGTAAAGAAAAGTAAAATAAAATAAAAATCTTCAGCTTAGGGGAGGATTAAATATTTATAAAAGGTAAATGTGCAAACCCCATGGTTTTTTGCATTTGTCTGGAGATTTTTTTCCCCTGTATTTGGGGAAAGATGTTCAAACTGGATGTACTTAGTGGGCTCTACTTTAAGTCACTAGCTCGTTTCAGCACTGTCACAGTCTGTCATGCTCTTCCAAACCACACTCTCCTTCATGGTGAACACTACTCTCATGGTGAACCCCACTCTCGCTTCTTATGGTGAACATCTACCCTTCAAGTACAGGGGTTGGAATAGGTTTAGGTAAAGGTTTAGTAAATCCCCTCCATTAGGAAGAGCTGTGAACTGTCACTGGAGGGTTTTCCTATAAATCAATCTCCTCCTATAAATCCATTGATAAATCCATCTAGGACCATGGGGAGTTGTGCTCTCCTGTTATAGCCTTTGTCCTGCTATAGCCACCATCATAGAATCATAGAATTATAGAATCATTATGGTTGGAAAGAACCTCTAGGATCATCAAGTCCAACCTTCATCCCAACATCTCCCTAACCACTAGACCATACCCTCAAGTGCTACATCTACTCATTTTTTAAACACCTCCAGGGGTGGTGACTCCACCACTTCCCTGGGCAGCCTGTTCCAGTGCCTAACCGCTCTCTGTAAAGAATTTCTTCCTAATATCCAATCTAAACCTCCCCTGACGCAACTTGAGGCCATGTCCTCTAATCCCCTCTGCCTGCCCTGCAGCCCTGGCTTCCCCAGCACCTCTCCCCTTTACCCACTCCCGGGGCAGGGCTGAGGAGCTTCCTGGGGCTGCGCAGGGTCCTTTATACAGAGTGGGGGTCCCACAGCCAGAGTTTGGCTCACTCCCGCTTCCACATGGGGGCCAGAATGGCACCGCCGTATTTTAGAGGATTCACTGCAGGAACCTCCTCCTGAACAGCAGATGTCCTTGCCAAAGAAGGGTAGTCAAGCTTATGTTTTCTGTAAGAAAGATGTTTCCTTGAATGATTAGAATTTTTTCTTCAACTCTCTGTATTAAAATATTTTTTTAAAAAGGAGAAAGCATCACTTTGCGCATGCGGCGGTGTAGTTTAAATATAATTAAAGGGAAACAAGTCTTTTTTTCTTCCGCTGAAGAGTTGCATTTATACATTTTAATACGAAGATATGCTCAGTAGGGAGCAGGAGCCTATCATTGGCTCCTACTGCAGGCAACAAAAACTGCAAATCTAAAAGAAAGGGCTATGTCGCAGAGAGGAGGAAGTGAATTTTAGATGCAGAGGGAGAATACAAGTATTTAGACCATATCTGTAGCTATAAAGCAGGAGATAAAAGGCTTTTTCCTTTACATTTTCTTTTTATTGTTTTTTATAGTGCAGTACAATACAAACATTACAACCTGGCTGACTCCTGCAGCGATGCCAGGCACTAGCATCGTGTCCAAAAATTAGCTTTATACATATGCTAAATTAAAGATTGGCAGCCGCAGCAGCACAAATCCCATATTGGCAGCAGTTTGCAAATCCCACGTTGGCAGTCTTCTCCACATGAAAGAAGAGAGGAAATACAAAGGGCAAAAAGCCCAAGAGACTTTCTCTAGCAAATAGCAGCGAGTGGAACACAGAAACTATCTGCAGGGAAAAAAAAATCCTCAAATTACTGAAGATAAAACAATAAAGCTGAAGCTATGACTAACCCAAAGGGCCCATTTACACCTTCTGGAGAAAGAGCCATTAGTAAGCAAATGTTATTTTGGTGGAAGGGGTGGGAGTCCAGTACTGGGCAGAGGATGGCACCAGCCCCTTTGGGGGCTGGAACCAAAGGGGCTGGGTTCTTCTCTGACACTTGTGTAAAGCCCCATTTAAGTATCTTAAATTAGACTGTTGCTAAATATACAGGACCTAAAGCATATAGAGATATTTGGGTTCTCCTTTTCAAATTGTGTATTTTGGTCTATCTGCAGAAGAAAAAAAAAAATCATCGTATCTTTTATGAACCAATCCAAACGGTCACTGCTTTTAGTTCATTAATCTAAATATCCGTGTTTTCGTGTTATTTCTCTTTATAACTACATCCAGGGTGCATTTTGCAGCAATGAGTAGTTTCTCTTACAGTTATGAATGGCAGCAGTTCCTTCTAGGTCTGCCCAGTCAGGATGGATTACTTAGCTCCTTCAACCTACACACCTATGTTATTTATGCTTCCTTCTTCAGAAGTTACTGCATCTGGTAATTTACCACGAGCAGTAAAGCCTTCCAGTGCTTTGGTTTACCTGGATTTTAGAAGTCATGCATCCTGTTTTCAGGATAGATACATGGACTTGAACCAAGATACGCAGTAGTAAGTGGCTGTGTGAAGGTAAAAAAAGCCAAAGAGCCACAAGTTAATTAATCACCTAATAGTTCTAATGTTTGGCTATATGAAAAGGTGGGTCCCAAGATGGACGTGCAGAAAAGTAGAATTTGAATTTTCCTAGAGCTTTTGGTTTTGTTTAGTCTTTAAGTTGCTATAAGCACTGGAGTATTTTATGATCTTCCAAACCAAATCTTTGGTCTAGAAAAAGACTTTTTTTTTTTTTTCTCCCCAGAAAGAAATTTTAAGTAAATCAAAGAGCAGCAAACAATAGAGATTTCATTCCTTTCCATCTGTGTGCTGCCTGTCAGATCTCACCACTCCTGCAGCCAACTCCTTCCCAAGCCAGTCAGTCCCAGGCTGGTGCTGCAGGATCTAAAACAGTGCTGAGTCATTGGATGTGGCTCCACGTCAGCAGCTGAGCAAGGCAGGGCACATGGACAGTGGTTCTGCCAGTGTGGGACATGGTCTGGTGCACAGCATCCCCTGCCCCATTTCGTTTGGCTTGCCTACAGCCTGCAGTGTGGGGCTGGCCACCACATTAGATAACCTGCCAGAGAAACTCTGTGCCATTTTCAGGATGCCATTTGCTTTTCAGCAGCTCACAAACCACAGAAGGGGGAGCAAAGACCCTACAAGTGGGACCAGGGCTGTGCTTGGAGTCCCCAGCCTCAAGTGCCATCTCCTGTGTTGTCCAGACCATGCACAGGGAGAAGCTGGAGGTGAAGCTGGGCTTACAGAGCATTCCAGTGTCTGTCCTGCAGGAGAGGGCAAGGGCAGGAGGTTCAGCAGCGGCACAATGAGGGCTCAGCAGCAGAGCAAGAGCTGCAGAAGACCGTGTTCACAGCTGATGAACCCCCTTGCAAAGGGCGAACAAAAACACTGCCATGACCACCTGGAAGCTGATGATTGCTCAGCTTTCTCTGCTGTGCTACCAAACATTCAGAGTTGCAAAGTGAAAGCCAGCAAAGCTCTTGCCCCTCACCTCCCTCAGGTGATGGACACGTGGGTTGTCAAAGCAGTCTTTGCATTGGGCTTTCCAGCTGCATCAAGATGTGAGATCTAAAGGCTGGACATGGGATTTTGAGGAGGAGAAAGTGTTGTTCCTGTATTATTCGTTAGCTGACCTCTGCTAACCATGTCCTGGACAAAAGCCCTTGCGTTTTCCACTGAGGCACCCACTGAAGCCTGGCTGTGCTCCACGCTCATGGTGGCTTTCTCTGCCAAGTCTGATTTTGCACATTTACTCTGTTGAGTCTTCTCTCACCACTGCAACCCTGGTTTTGTTCCCAGGCTTTCTCTAGAGCCTGTAGGACCAGCTGTGTCCTTGAGTTGTCTGGCTTTGGCTGCGGATGCCAAGATGCTTCAAAGAAGAAAAATTATCAAGTGGCACATTCCAAGCAAATCGAAAAGCAGCTCTGTTTCACACAATGCATAGTTAGGCTCTTTTCCCTCTCGATAGTGTGGAAATGAACATCAGTCCAAAAAGCAACAGAGCATATGTGTGAAAGAATCCAATCAAGGACTATTTAACACAAAGACACTCCCTCTCTTTCCAAGGATCCCTGATCCAGTGTATGTAGAAAGGAAAAGTCATTTTCTTCATGCTCCTGGGAACAGAGAATTTTTGACAGCTCTAGTGGAAGATGAATGAATCAAGACCAGCTTCCAAAATACAAGAGAGTAAGGAGACGGAGCCTAGACTGACTTTTTGATGATCACTCTGACCATTTGAAGGCGTCACACAGATTGGAGGATGTGACTTGGATCCATGCTATTCTAGGCTGATGAATGCGCATCTTTGCTCATGCCAAGTGTACCCTTATTCTGTGATTACATACTGTGCCTGTAGCGCATGACACCCTAAGAGCAGAGATCTGTGCAGGATTCTCTGGAAAAGCTTGCCGTGCTGGGAATCCCTTTTGTTATCTCTAGTTCAGGTTTGATTTTTATAAATCTTGATGCATGAGATGAAGTTCAGAGGATGATCTATAATTACATGTGGGATTTGATGTATGAAATTCTTGGCTCTCACAAAATCAATACCGTGTGATTCACGACCATTCATCCTAGGGAAGGCAAGCCCAAAAGGACAAAGGCCTTAGACCCTGGGAAGTTTGAACCCTGTGCCTGGGCTGGGACTGTTTGAGAGCGTGCAAGGCTGAGACAGCTGTATAGGTGTGTGTATGTGTGTGAGAGAATGGAGCTGCAAAAAGTTACCTTTTTGCCCGGTACTTCTCAGCATGCCAAGAAAAAAATTTGAAACAAAGGGCCTCCAAACAGTGCTTTCACACTGAGGGTCATGGAAGTCAAGCCAGTTTCTGGATATTTTACGAAACAAATGATTAAAAGAGGTTCCCTCCAGTCATCTTTTCTCTATCTATGGTGTGGTCATTAACCTCTTCTGGAAAGAATTGAATTGTTCTCAGTCAAAGAATGACTCTCCATGGAACATCCTGTGTCTTTTGAAGTTGTGTCTGTCCTTGTTTGGATGCAGGCAACCTCCATGTAATGCTGACCTTGAATTTCTGTCGTTGCCTTTGACCATTTCATGGGCTTAGCTCAGAGCTTTCCTTTGACTGTCTACTGCTCCAGTGTCCTAAAGTATCCACATGGCACGTGCATGGCGATGCCCTTACATGGCCACTGCCTTCACAACCCAGTGCCCAGTGACCAAATGCTGGAATGTCACTGTCAACACACAATCTCCATTGTGTTTCACTGGGGCCACCAGTTCAGCCCAAACACTATTGACTGGTAGCACTGTGCTACTATTTGGTGTGGTTGACTTGAGCTATGGTGTCTTGGGAGCAATTGAGTTAGTTCAGGTGCTTTGCAGTGGGGAAAAAAAAAAGATCAAAGTTAAGCAAACTTTCTCATAAGCCATCATGACTCTGCACATAAAGAAGGAAAACCACATTCATGGGACAACCAGGTAGCTTTTGAGGACCAGGACTGGAAAGGAGATAAGGGACTCATGAAAAGTCCATGGTTAGCTGAGGGAAGTGGAGTCATTTTTTGCATGTCCACAGTCTCTGAGCTGGGCTAAAGTTACCCTTCCAGAAAGTGTGAACAGCCTTCACCTAGCAGAAGGACCATACTCTGTGTCTATGCTTTGCATCATATGGTGAAAATTATTTTAAAATCTTGAATTAGGTGCTTTAACCATGAGACACACTTTCCCACTGACAATGGCTTTATTTTTGTAACTTATTCATAGTACTTATCCAAAATGCTAGTGATACTTCTACTATGTTCAAGAACTTACCACTTCCAGTGGAGTGTTACCAGGCTTATATTATCTTCACATGCCTCGTGTCTTACTTACAGTTAAGCTAAACAATACATATTATCTCCTTTCATCTCTTTTTTACTTTGCTCCTTATTGCTTCTGTACAAACTTATTTCTACTTATTATGGTCTTTCTGATGATGAAGTGCCCAGAATTAGAAATAAAGACTGGCAGTACTGTTGTTACCGAGCTGCACAGAGATGGAGGTGACATGATACAGCTCCATTGGCTGGTTTTTTTTTACTACTACACAGTCATATAGCACATCCCTTTCTGATTTGCCATCCCTGGTTAGCCACACTGCCACTTTGTCTTTGTCTTTCTCACTGCCAGTCTGTGGCTTTGATTTTTATGTTTTATGTTTAGCTCTTTTCCATTTAGTTCTCATCTTCTTGCACCGCTTTTAATCTTTTATGTTAGGGATATTAGAAAATTTTTATTGGGGTGATGTTCATTTTCTTCATGAGCATCAGCATAGATGCAAATTAGAAAAAAAAATCAAACAGGAGTACCCCGGACACTTTTCTTAGCTCAATCTGATTATTTTACTGTTTATTTCAGCTTATTATCTGTTTAACAATTTTTTCCAGCAATGCACCTTTTCCCCTTGAACATTAATTTTGAGTGCTTGGGTCTCAGAGGTAAATATGTAAATTGCACTGAAATTATGATAAAGTCTTGAACAGTAAAATGCTACTGTGATACATAATTGTTTGAATTGTTCTTCTGACTCCACTGCATTATTTTCCTTCTATTATACCACAATGGCATAAACATATATATCAAAAAAGCTGAAACGAGTCGGAATCATGACCATCTACTCCTCCCCCATGTCCTGTCAGTTTCTTCATCCCAGATTAGTGTTTGTTGGCTTGGGAAGCAAAGAGAGAGCAGATGGACCACAAAATGAGATTCTGTAACCTTCTTACCCAATAGATCTGCTTTCTGCATGTATTCAGACATATTTACTTACTGTAGTGACAATTATCAGTTTTATTTCTTTTAAGAAAACCAAACAACTTTAGCTCAGTATGAAAGAGAGCAAACTAAATTGTCTTCTGGCACTGTTACCATCCATATAATTTTAAAGCAATTAGGAGTTATATGGCTGAATGCTGATCTGCATTATACCTGAATATGCCCATTAAATCCACAGACTTGCTTAAATATAAAGGGACAGAGACAGTATGTGCAGTTTGTGGACTCCAGATAACTTTTTATTGTTCATAATGCAGGTCAAAAGAACACAGTTGTTTATTTCCTGAGATATTTTATTTGAGTATGCTATTTGGATGGCCAGACGTAGCATCTTTTTGCTTGCAAATGAAGGGAGCTGGATACAAAAATAACCAAATAATAATAACTACAAAGCTTCAAAATGCATCAAATAAAGAATTCCATTTCTTCAGAAACTTGCATGTTTCCTATGCCTCATTTGAGACATAGCCATTCAGAGCACGGGATGTATTTTAAACAAGATGAAATAAACGTAGTTAGCATAGCTGTTCTCAGCCACGCAACATGTCAACATAACCATACATTGAGCTCATCCTCAAGATCCACTGTTAGTGTGATACTCTTACAGCAGCAAAGATCTGTGGTTAGACTTTTCATATTAGCAAAACATTGTGTGTCTCAACTGGGGTAGGAGCCGCCATCCCTGAAAACACTGAGATGAGACTCATCTTGCTGTTGTAGCTCTCTAGGAAGAAGGTGCTTCATCTCGACTAGCTGCCGAGGCTCCCTGCAAATTCAGCCAAAGGAGTTGGGTGCCTCCAAGTAATAAATCATCTATATGCCTTAGGCAGCTTGTCTGGGAGAAAATAAATCTCCTTCCAGATATATCAACTTCTCACTATTGACTGTAAAAAAAACCTCTAGGAAAAACCTTAGAGCAGACATTTAACTTTTAGATGACTCAAGGCTGGATGCGAGGAATCCAAGTATATTGTGACAATGTATTTGGCCAAATGCATTGTGGCAGGCTCTTGTACTAAAAAAAGTGCCTTCACTCTCCTGCTGAGCAAATGGGACTTGTCCAACAAGTATATGGCACACGTATGGCCACGCACTGGAAACACTGGGTATCTTCCTCAGGAGGAGAAAGGAACATGTCAAACCTAGCGATTAGGACCTGGACTTTCAGGAGTTTTAGGTACTGAGGGAAAATCAAATGGAGAGGTAGAGATTTTGTGTACAAGAATTGCCTGGCTGCCTTATATGTGCAAGCGTGTTGCCAAGAGCTGCAGGTGTTCAATCAGGCTGCTTTTGTTTGAGGTGCCTAACGTGGATTTCAAAACCACCACACAGGCAACCTGGCTTGAAAATTGACCTTAATTTCTTCTAATTGCATGTCTTATTCTTCATTATTTTTCTTGTTAGAGACAGAATTTTGAAAGGCGATTCACTAGTGCAGCTATTTTTGACTCATCGCTGACTTTGTCTTACTTCATGTTATTTAATGGGTTCCAGTGGCCATATGCTGCAGAGAATCCTGGAACAAAGTGAGTAAACTGGGAGGCATTGCTCGGAAGGATAAATTTCACAGTTGGAAACACACTTAATACTAAGCCTTCTAACCAGTTTTTCCAGAAATCGCAAGCTTGATTGCCATGATATCTGAACATGGCATTAGCTACTCTAATGAGGAAAATAATTGATATGCTATGGAAATTAGGTCTAATTAGATCTTGTTAAGATAAATATCTCAGTTCAGCTGAAAACTTGAAGAGATACATTTTATAGCATTCCAGATTATAAATATGACCCTTGTTCTTCACCCCCCTCTGCGTCTTGGGTTGCTACTGGTAGAAATGAATGTGAAAAGCCTCCTTATCAGAATCACTGCAGTCTGTACCCACTTGACACAGATGAAGTGACAAAGATGCTAGAAAGTTTAAATCTTGCACAACTTAAACCCCATTTTTTTACATCAGCTTTAGACAAAGATCCTAATTTCAGAACTGTGCAACAAAATGTCCCCTGCCTATTTGTTTTCTTCAATTAAATAAGTACATTGATGTTTATATATTTTCAGATCCACAGCAAATAATGCTCTTCAGTATTCTCTAATGCTGTTTTCACTGGCTTTAGAATACGTATGCTGTATTGTATCAACATCAATTTGTTGAAGGGCAAATATTGAATGCAAACTGTAACAAAATCAACGTTCCTTTTAAATTTTAAAGGAAATAGAAGGAAAAAAATCCCCAAATATAGAAGGTGAGCCATCCAGAAGGTGACCAGACTTTGTTAGTATTTAGACTAGGAAGATGACTTATACCTAGCTGTATACCTTGCAAGGTGCTGCCAAGCAATGGGCCAAACTTGTCTTCCCCCTTCACTGGTGGACTTGTCATGGGACTCAATTCAGGATGAAACCTTACTGGCAGCTGCCTCATTTTTTCCCACCTTGCATAGAACATAGATCCAAAACATTTACTGTCCTTATAGGCTTGAGTTTCAAGCTTGCACACTGACACTCTTTCCATGGTGCAAAAGGGAAGGGCATCAACATTCTAAGAATCTGAGTTTGATGCTTTCTCATTTTTACAGAATAAGCTATTTAAAGCAAACCCTTCAAAAGTCTGCCTTTAAGATACTAATTTTTCAGAGCCCCTGAGCTCTGAAAGCCCTAAAAACACTATATGCATCCTGTAATATCACAGGCCATTTAAAAAACATAACATGTTAAGGAGCCAATTTCTATTATTTGCTGCAATTCCTTTGCCATCAGTCTGGCAGAGCTGGCAGCCTTAGCCAGCTGCTCCCGTTCCCCACAGCCACCAACTTGCCTTCTGGAGAGCAGGGTGTACTGGGGGGTGACTTCTTGGTACATCAGTGCCACTGGGAGCCCAAAGGCATCAGGATAGCACAGGGGGCCAGCCTAGGCTGGGGGGATTTGTCCATGAGGACCACTGCTCCAGAAGGGAGGTCCACCAAGTGGTCCCTGCAACGATGAGAGTCTGATGGCAGAAGGCACAAAAGCTTCTTCTAGGCAAATCCAGTCCCTCTGAAAATCCATGTCATGTTCCTGGCAAGTCTTAAGCAAGAGGAAAGGTGAATGATCTGATGTTCGCAGTCGTGGTTCCTGACAGCTTTTCAATGTCTGTGTGTCTTGACAAATACATATCTCTGTCCACTGACATTTTTTCTTAAGGAAGAAACTGTAGCAAAATAGTGTAGGATTTCCCTGGGTGAAGGTGAATAGTAAGTGAGTAAAACAAGATGACTCTTCCTATGACCTTTAAATATTAGTAAATTAAATATCCATTTGCATTACTCATTTTCTATTATTAATGTATTTCTCTTACTCTTGGTCATTACCACTATTCTGCATCTTCCATTTCAGAAAATACTTACAAGCATTGTTAAGATTCCCAAACCCTCCATGTATAGATGTACATACACAGTCACTGGATGAGATACCATGCAGACCAGCAGCAGATGTATGTAGATTTCTTCAATGGGAGTCCATTGCAATGATTTCACTATTTAAGTCACACAGCACCAAGGCAGCAGTTGGTTTTTAAAAAATCTATTCACTCTTTTTGTGACAAACCTGATGATTGCAGAAATGAGAAAGCAGCCTGCAAACAGTCCAAATTTAAATAAAATCACCCCCACACTAGACTATAACAGTGGCAGATGGACAGAGGAAGAAAGTGTATATAGTCATATTTTTTGCCATTATAGTATAGACCCTTTCAGATTGCAGCAAGCAACTTGCCATCTGCAAATCTGAGTCTTTCCTTTTCTGCTGAGGCACTGATTCAAGAATCATGATTTCTGAAGTTCGAGTTAAAGTGTTAAGTGGTTTATCTCTCATTTTAAAGGCATCCTGATCTCATGATTTTACTTCAAACACATGGGAAAGGCATCCTGAACATTTCCCCCGGAGTTATTCTTAAGACAAAATGCAAAGCCAGTGCCTTACACTTAGGTATGCGGTGAGGTAATGGGTTGCACACATGAATGGCTTTTTTGTCAAATAGTCTCTTATTGCTGTTGTTCTCATGGCTTTTGTTTGGTTTACTCTATGGGGAAATGATTTGCTCTATGCCTATATGATAAGTAGATCACACTGAGCACCTTCCCTACTGCAGCACGCACACTCAAGAGCAGCAGTGAGTGTTTGGTTTTAACGTTGCCCCTCTCAAGAGATAAGAATCTGATCACTACATTGATTTTTAAGGGCCAGCTCTGCATGTGAATGGCCACTGATTTAGTGGGAGTGTCAATTTAATACAGATTTGCAGACACATTTTTAAAACCCCTCAATGTGTCAACCCACTGTTGTTTTCCAGTTTTATCTGACCCTAAGTTTGCAAAGGAATGCTGAGGATGTGGCCATCACAAAGTTCAGATAAACGTGCTCAAGTTGCAGCCTACCAGGGTTTCTGAAGCTTTCACTTTACGGACAGGGAGTTACTTAATCTAAGGGTCAGGACTCTCACGCAGGTTTAACACTTTTTTTTCCCTCTCTGTAGCCAGCAGTAACCAAAAAAAAAAAATCTCCTACAGGGATGAAAGCTTATTTTGAACTTGTTTAAGGAGAAGGTGCAATTCAATTCTGACAATTCGCTTCCAAGAGGTGCTGCAGTATGCATTGCATCACAGTATTTTTCATTTTCACCAAATCAGAGTCACTCTCTGTGAGGCAAAAAGAGGAAGCATTTCTTTTGGTAATGATACATGCAAGATCTCTGTACAAAATAAAGTATTAAAGACAGTAATTACAGTATTTTTTGTTCAACTATTTCTACGCAATAAACCTGGGGCTTTGAAAACTCCACCGGAAGCAATAGAAAAACAATCTGTAATGAAAAAAATTGAAATCAGAAGCCACTAATAACACTAAAGGGAGCCCAGAAGCCAAATTAATGTTTCTACAAAGAAATACTTTCCTACACCAGGCAAATTCCTAGTAAGGCTCTTACCTGGGTCTTTATATATAGGATTCAAATTTCATTTTGAAGCATGCTTTTTACAAACTGTTTAGTGTTCATATGTCATTACCACTGTTGGGCCAGATTGCACCTGGCATCGATATAAACAAAGCTTTGGCAAGAATTCTTTCCTTTGGGATGGAGACATCTGATTTTCAAGCTGAAAACATGTCAGTGTTGCAAGACACTCCAAATAGCCTGTTTTACCAGTGCAGTAAATTAACCCGCCTGGTGTAGTGTTAAATGCTTTACAAACGTCGACTGAAGGCGAGGGAGGGAAACAGCAAAAAACAAACAAAAACATTTCAATAACTTCTTTGACTAGGAGCAGTGAAAAAAGTACAAGCTAAGCTCAAAGGGAGATCATTGGGAGACAGGACAGCAGAAAAAGAAATTTTCCAAATTTTGTCCTGTGTTCAACCCAGAGAGCCTGCCACAGCATGCAAAGACAAAAGGAGCAGAACAAGTTATACAGATGATAGAAAAGGCATCTTCATTTGAAAAACGGATTAGGATAACAGCAAACAGTGACTCTTAACTTCTCATTGCCTTGTCTACAGGAGGAAGGCTTTTTGAAAGCTCTCATATGCAAGAGGTTCGCCTTTAATGCCGCAAACCGCTGGTGGACAAAGACTACGTAGGCAAAACAGAGGATAAAATATTAGGCTATCCCCCTTGCTTCCCCATTGTTCAGGATGAAAAAGCTGAGCTGAACTTCTGGGCATGCAGAATTGACTGAGTGAAAGCTTTCATTGCTAGATCGTGCGTTTGTGCTAAGCCTGAATGGTCTAGAGGACAATGGGGTTCAACCTGCCTGTGGCTCTACAGCCATTCTGCAATACAGATGTGAAACTAGAATAGACAGAAATTAGGTCCACATGCGTATGGAGTCGAACAGCTATCTGGCCTGAGAAACACAGGCAGAAACAGTGTTCTTCAATATATATATATATATTTTTCTATGCTGTTAGACTGAAGCCATTTTGCTACTCTTGTCTTGCTATTTTAATTATCCTGAGAGCCGTCTATTTACAAACATGCATGTAAGTGGGCTAGAATAATTGATTAATATTCATAAGCATTCATAAAATGTGGCAAAGTTTATGTTAGGGTGGATGATAATTCCCAAGAGGATTACATTTGTGTTAAGTGTAGATTTATATTAGGAAGATTCAACATGATTGATTCTTGCTTGGCCAGCGATAGAGGACTTAGCGTCCATACTGGCAAAGATTATATCTGGTCAACAGGAAAGGAAAACTGGCCAAGAAACTGCCAACACAGAATCTGAAGCTGTGAAACCTGGTCAAGAAGAAATAAAGCCAAATAAGCAACAGATGAAAAATTATCTTAAAGCAAAGATCAAATCACTCAGTTGGAAACAAGAATGGTATTGGAAAAGATGCTGAGAGCATGAAGGGAGATAGGAATTTTAAAAAATAGTATTATTAAATAAACTGTAGTGCTGAATAGCAGTATTTTTTTTTAAATGGACCTTAACATTTTCCAAAAATAAAAAAGTAGACAGCTTTAATATGCTCAAAGACTTCTGACAAACATCAGAGAGGACTTCTAAACCTTACAAGTCATTGAAAAGAAAATGTCAGAGGTCTCAGTACACAAAAACCATGGACATACTGGAGAGAGCCCAGTGAGGAGCTGCGAAGATGATGAAGGGACTGGAGCGTGTCTCCTATAAGGACCGGCTAAGAGAGCTGGGACTGTTCATCCTGGAGAAGAAAAGGCTCAGAGGAAGCTCATCAGTGGATATATCAATGCCTGAAGGGAGAGTGCAAAGAGAACAGAGCTAGGCTCTGCTCAGTGGTGCCCAGTGACAGGACCAGAGGCAATGGGCACAATCTGAAATGTGGGTTTCCCTCTGAACATCAGGAAACGCTTTTTTACTGTGAGAGTGACTGAGCACTGGCACAGGTTGCCCAGAGGCTTTGGAGTCTCCATCCTTGGGAATATTCAAAAGCTGTCTGGACACAGTCCTGGGCAACCAGCACTGGGTGACTTTGCTCGAGCAACGGATTTGGACCAGATGACCTTCAGAGGTCCCTTCTAACCTCAGCCATAATGTGATTCTGTGACTCTGCTTCAGCCACATCCCAAGTGAAAGGAAAGGACCTGAATGACCTGCTGTATCCAGCAGTATAACCACACACCAGCGCAAGCGTTGCAAACGTGCTGGCAGGGACGGTGCCTCGGTGCCCAGCTGGAATGAGAAAATGGAGCCAGGGAGCTTCCGGAGGTTGCAGGGGCGGCTGCCAGACAGATACGATGCTCGGTGGCAGGCTGGCAGTGGAGGAAGCAGCCACTGCCAAGGAAAGGGAAGGGAGCATCACCTGAGTCCCACCAGGGTTAACCTGCACCTGATGAAGGTGATGGGAGTGGGGATTCTGTCTGGAGAAGACATCTCTGAGCACTTGAGGGGGGAAAAATACCTTCTGTTCTCAATTATTACTGGAGCAATCAAAAAGTGTAAACAGGTTTAGCAAGTAAAGCAGAACAGTTTCCCTTAAAAAGCGCTAGGTAAATAGGACACGTTTTCATGAATCTCTTCTGGCAGTCCTTCATTCAGATCAAGAAGATTTGTATCAAGTCAAAGGGACAAAACAATTGTTAAATACATTTTTAGTCCATGCAGTTATACAATAATAAATCAAATTGGGCAAAAACATGAGAGGAAAAAAAAAAGTGAGCAAAAATGGCAATTAATGGGTGTCAAATTTATGAATACTGAATTCCATTTTATCACTGTTGTTTTAAACTTAATATAATTAAACAGAGAAGCAGTACTGCATGAATACAATTATACTGCTGTAAAATCCTGATTGTCCTTGAAGTTCATTCACACAGGAAAATAAATTTTACTGGTAGCAGCATTTTGGCAAACAGTTGCATGACAAAGGTTTGCATCAACTCCTTCTCTGGAGACATTTAAAACCCACCTGGACATGTTCCTGTGCAACTTAGTCTAGGTGATCCTGCTCCAGCAGGGGGATTGGACTAGATGAGCTTTCGAGGTCCCTTCCAATTCCTAACATTCTGTGATTCTGTGATTCTATAATGTTATTGGTGTCAGCTAAATTCAAAGTAGTTAAATTGGTACAAAGGCAGGGTCCAGGCTGGCCTCAGCATTTATTATATGTATTCAGAAATGGTCCAAAGCCAAACCCATCTTATTAGTCTTTTATTGACATTGTATCTGGTGGAGTCATTGTCCATAAAGTGTGAGAAAATATCTGATAAGCCAGACATAAAGAATTTGAGCTCAAAGCCTGACAGACTGCTTGAAGTGGGTAAAATCCATGTTGGATTTGGACTTGGATAGATACAAAAGCAGGTAAAAAAACCACAGGTGAAGGAGCCCACAGATTCAGGGCTGGAAAAGGAGGGAGCAGTCTAAGTGAAGGCAAAAGTTGTATTAGTCAAGTGATCAATGATTTAATGAGATGCACTGCTCCCAGATGCCCCGATCAGTTATACTGAGGTAATGTTGTGGGTAAATATGCATAGAATAGGGCCTCATAGTGATGTTTGTTATGGGATGCAGGCATTTGCTTGAATCCTGCCTGATACTCTCCTCATTACCACATAACAAGGGAAATGATGGGTGCTTGGCTGGTTGGCTCTGTGGGAATAACAAAAACAGCTCAAGAACTTCCTCTTTCCATGTTGCCCTTCCTATCTGCTTATTGTCATCCTTTGCAACCCATTTGCTTGCAGTGATGCAATGGTTTGTATGGTCATGCTGTAAACGGGACTGCTGAAATAATCTGGGGTAAAAAAAAACAACACTCTCCCACTCATATATAAAATAAACCTGAGTTTTTCTGATGTGATTGCTTCAGTGCTCCAGTTTGCACCTTAGCTTGAGAAACAGTTCAATTGGAAATGCTTGCATGGGAAAAAAAGTGGGTCGTGGAGTGGGAATAAGCAGAAGAGGGTAGGAACTGCTTATATCTTGCAGAACCTTTTATAAAGTTATGCACCAACCAACCTTACTTTAAACTTCACAGATATTACAGAAGCCCCACTAAGGAGCAACTTCTCAGTCAGCCTAGCATTTAAAAATAGTGTATTTCCTCTGAAAAAGAATACAGTTGAAATAAAGCTTAGGCAAAGAAATGTTGTAAGTTCCAATAATTTGTTCTACTGCAATCAGAAATATCCAAATGAGGAACTTAAAAAGACTTTGAAAACCACCAATAAACAATTAAGATTTCTTCTGCACATGTCTATAAAGATATATTTTGTGTTGTACCAGTACAATACATCTATTGGTGATGTACAAATACCATACTACAACCATAAGACTGGCACAAGGGAAATTTCACCTAGAAAATAACCACCTCCTCGAGTCCCACTTTCAAACTGGAGAAAAAATATCAGTTCCTTTAACACCAGTCATAGGTCTAGGCAGGGAGGAACTCACATTTTCAGGTTTGGTTTAGACCACAGAAAACAAGTGAAGTCATTTCTACAAGGTCCTTATTCCTTGCCATGAATACATGAGTCACAGAGATAATCTTATTTTATATGAGGGCTCAGTCTCTGCCTCTGCTAATCACTGCCAATGCTGCGACATTTGGGACATGGCATTCTGGTGCTGTTTCCCCTCTCCCACTTAGGGGTGTGGGAGTGGAAAGAAAAGGCTGCAGTTGCTCTTGTACTGCTGCCCATCCTTCAGGGGCTCTGCCAAGAATGAACAGCTAGCTCTAATGGGCTTGGTCATGTCTTTAGGAGCATCTGAGAAAATGTTGCCTACAGGAGGTGCTAAAACCTGCATTTGGGGTGGAGTGGGATGTTCCTTGACTCACCCCAGGCACTCATACTAGTGGAATGTCTATCAGAAGGAAGCCCTTCTAGTAGAGACGGAAGAAGGATTTCTGGCAAAATCCAGTATAGTGAGGTGAGTCTTTGTTAAGGTAAGCACTGGCTGAGAAATACATATATAAAACAAGTTTGCTTTGCAGGAAGGCAAGAGTTGTGTCAATTTAGTGAGAAGCTTGTTAGATCAAAGTGCCCTGTGTTGATCAACCCTATGGAGAGCTATGTCTTCAGTGTTCCTGGCATCTATTTCTTTCAAGCTTCTAAACTTAAAAATATCTAAGACTACTTTCCTGCTCTCCTAACATTATTCTCCCATGGAAGTAATCACTGCAATTACAGGCTACTTCTACAATGTTAAATGCACGTGATCCAAGGAGAGATCCCTGGTGCCCTTGTCTAGTGGGGCAGAGGGGCTCATGTCCATATTGCATAGGGTCAAACCTGTAGAGCAGATTGACTGCAATGACAGATACGTAGCGCATGAGTCTGGGTCTCCCCATGACACAGTTTGGGCTTTGATGGACCTATAGTATGACTGTTTCTCTGGGTGTTTTTTCTTCAGTTCCAGTAGCTGAAATTAATATGAGCAGTATTGTAATATCAATATGGGTTTTTAACCTGTAGCTGAAGATATGTGTGCATGCCTTGGGGCATGGCAAGGTGGCACGCATGAGTGTTTGAAGGTACACAGGCCTTGCCGGAGCAGCATCACAGGACTGAGCAGGGTGCAGCCAGCTGAACTTGGTTCAGTCCTGCCCATACTGCTCTTTAGGCTTGATAACTTGGAGAGATCCATCTCTAAAACCACATCTGTGTTTTGGTTTGGAGGAAATAGGTGATGCACTCCTCCACAGGAGAGCCTGGATGTAAATGAGCAGTTGTGCCTTGTGGGCAGTTGAGGCCCAAGAGCTTCAGGTGAACTTGGGAGCTGTTATCTGATGGTAAGGATTGTCTCAGAGGGCCTATAAACAGAAATTTATATGAATGACATGATTTCACAAGGGCGTGCAGGACTACATGAGATAATCTCTGCTTTAAAAACCTGCCTGTGAGATGAGAAGGTTTAAGAAATCCTCTTCTAGATGGCGCAAGAACCCACCTGGTGGGAGGACTTCCTGGGGGTGCATAAGACACCTAAGTGACCAATTAGTGTCATAAATCCCATGCTAAACTTATTGCATGGAAACATATGTTTCTACATCTACAATGTGACACCACTTAACTTTAAAATGTAAGTTGAAAATGAAGAGATGACAGCTTTTTTTGCACAAGTACAATTTTACTGTGGCTGTGACCTGTAAATACTTGGACTTAGGGAATTCTGTGGGATTTCAATCACATTACAGAATATTAATTGGCTAATTTATCAATGCAGATAAAGCATTTTATGAAAACTGAGATAAGAGATGTTTATCAGCACTTGCACAATACAAAAAAACCCCTGCAATTTGTTCCAGGTTTTCTCTTTGAAACACCTACTTCTATTGAGACCTCAGGTAGACTGGGAAAAGTTTCTTCCAGAAAAGAGAAAGAATGAAGGAAGCCATGGCACAGCTGATTTTTCTCATTGCCTTCTTCCTTCCAAGGGGCTTCTGAGCAGCTTGGGGAAGATGCTGGCTCCTTCAGTACAAGCAGACGTAAGCCTCTGGCCAGTTGTTTTCTTTCTGATAATCTTTTATTTGCCTTTAGCTTGCTTTTAACTTTCCACGCTGTTTAATGTTTGCCTTGTTTGGCTTTTATTATTTTTTTTCAAATAATTTATTAAATTATTGAAGAAATAATTAAATGGTGCTCCTGATGGTACCCATTTGCCAATCTTCAAAACATTTGATCCACATCTCACTTAGAATCACCACGCTTGAAATCAGCTGCTGAACAGGGATTGATAGTTTGCTGAGGCAGATGTACTTTTGATGGACAGTAATGTGTTTGATTATCAGCATTAACAAAAAGATACATTTATAAAAATAAAAAATGGATGCCTAAAGGTACACATTTTCCATAATAATTTATTATATCATGCCAAGTAAATACGCATTAAACTAGGATATTTTTAAATAAAAAATAAGCATAACATACAGTTAAGTTCACAGGCCAGATGAAATATATGTACAGCCTTTTTCTTTTATTGGTACATCAGATTGAGTATTTTGTGGTCCCATTTCATCATGCAGCAGCTCCAGGAAGACTAATTAACACTAATGCTTCTAAAGAATTTTCATTTGTGATGCTAACCTGTCACAAAACCAAAAGCATCCTCAGAAAGCCAGGGAAAAAAGTAAAGAGGCTGCATCTTGCAGCCAGCTTAAATTAGTGTTAGCTTGATTTGTCTTAATTGAAAGGTTGTTTACATCTCTTTTGTGTTTATAAAAGTTGACAGACAGAGGAATAGCTGCCTACGAACATGAACAAAATTTTCTTTTATTGAAGCTGTTGTGTAGTACTGTCATTAAAAAAACTTTTTGAAATATTTCTGTACACATAGTCTTAAGGTATAAGCCTGTCTGTGTTTATGTATACACATACACACACAAAACAAGTTGTATTATTTTTGCTGCTGAGAGATTTGTGGTAAGTCCTCATATTACATGAATATTTCGATATGCCAGTTCATTCTAGCAGCCTACTGGCTTCTGTGTAAATTTCTATGGGATACATGAAAGTCGGAAAAAGGACTTAAACACAACTTGTGAAAATGTCTTGGTCTTGCAGTAATGTGCATGGCCTCGGACACTGCAGCTCAGCAGAAACATAGTGCTTATAGATAGCTGATCACCCCTAGAGCTTTACTGGGATTCACAAGCCCTGCACTGCTGGCTGCGTGGACCTTGGGTTCTTGTTCTCCGATTCCTCACATTCAGCATCTCAGGACAGGCCATCACCCAATCATCATATATGGAAATTGCCTAACTCTGATGGTGTTGAATAGACCCCACCTGATATCTTCAGGATCCACATTGTCAATGCTGGTAGAAGGAGGGGGGAGGCTTGCTAAGCTTACATGACAGCAAGCAGCTCCCAGCTATTCATAAACAGCTTCGAGAGATCTTGCCCTTTAAAAATACAGGATAAATATTGTTGATAGGCAGACCGATGCATTCCTAGACTTTAAATGAAACTTCTAGGAAACTGTGCAAAGAAATTAAGATTCCTCAGCAGACCATGATTAAATTGCAGCTTAGTTCATAACACTGACCACCGAAGTTTGCTTCATTTTAGTGTTGCTAGACCATGTACTGCCTGTAAAGACAGTTAGCAGAGCAGAGAGAAAAGCAGCAGATGCTAGAGATGCACAGAGTTAGATGACTCATTATGTCATGAAGGATCTCTCTTTCAGAATAGTGAAAAGGTTGGTATAAAAAAAGAAAAGGCTCGAATAGATCAAATAATTATTAAAGAAAGAACTCAAAGATTTCAGAAAAGAGTAGCGGAAAAATCGGAATCTTGCAGTGCTCTAAAACATGCATTTTCCTGACCTGCAGTGGAGAAACACTGACACAATGCAATGGAGACCCTGTTCTCCCTCCTCCTCTCCGCTTTTCCCCACTTCTTTTCTTTAGGATTATGTGGTGGGTTGGACATGTTCCCTGCTGAACCAAAAGAAAATGTGTTTTAAAACTTCCTAAGTCTTTAAAAACTCCTCAATGGATTATCTGCTCAAAGGTAATTGTAAGGAATTATTTAAAAGCTTCCTGAAGGCTTTGTGATGCATGCATATTTTACAGCGGTTTTTCAGTCTAACAAGACTAACTAGAAATAACTATTTGCCATTTCAAAGATTTATTCTCACAAGTACCTCATACATGTAAGGTAGAAGGCAGGTCTTGTGAAACAAGCACCTCCTGTTCACAGGAAAGCTGCTCTGTATTTACGGTTCTCTGTGTTTTCTTAAAAACAAATGTAAGTTGTCTTTTCTCTTGCCAGTCTCATCTGTGAATTTGAAACTAAATGAAGTGTCATTCTGTATGGCATCACTTCACTGATGGTGAATTAAGCATATGAAAATATAAGGCTTTCCCTCTGCACAAACTCAATTTTGCCCCAAAAATGCTGTGGGTATGTAATATATGTGCGCTTGTGCAAAATCTTATTTGAGAGACATGTTTGTAGGGTATGCAAAAGTGACAAAAGATTCAGCAATGTCAAGTCCTGTAAACAAACCACTCCAGGGAAGTAACATTAACACATAATTGTATGTTTTTACCATGTCAGACCTGTCACAAAAAATAACGTGAATTGTGATTATAGTAATTAATTTTTCCTCTGCCATTTGAAACATGCAAACTTATTATGGCAGCGAGGATGATAGATTTTGACCTGCCATTTTAGCACATCATATTTACATTTCCATATGAAGAACTATTACCAAAAGATGTTAACAGGATGTACATAAACATACCTTTGAGTATACCCACTAGCTTTACATTAAGACTTGAAGGTCTTGAGAAAAAAAAGAGGGTAAGACTAGGCAAGAAAGATAAAGCAAAATAGAGATTTTTGTCTTGAGAATCAGGCAGGTCTGGAAATCACAGTGCTTGAAAACTGGTTCGTGGGGTATTGCACCAGTCTGAAAAGAAAGGAAGTGTCATTTTTCCATCTGCTGTTGGAATCTCCCAAATTCTGTTAATCTGACCATCTTTGCTTCATTATTACCATATTAACTCTCTGTCCAGGGTGAGTGGGTAGCTGAGCTTCCAGCTCAGTGGCATTCCTTCTGTTTTGAAGCAGAAATGTCTATGTCTTGACATATAACTTAAAGAAAAACAGGGGTGGGGGAAAGAAGGAAAGATTCTGATTCAGCTGATATGACGCTCTGATAATATTGTTACCAAAGGCACCTATTTGGGTGCATTTAAACCACGTAGTTTTAGAAATAAACCCAAGGGGCTCCTTCTTCGCCGCCGCCCCCTTCCCTGAGTCTCACACTCTGCCTGCCTGATCCCATCCAACAGTCGGGCTGATACCGCACTAATCCCCGCAAGTTTGGGACTAATGAACTAACTGCTGGGCTGCCGCCACGGAGCTTGGTCCCAAACTATACTGTACTTCACACTCGATTTATTCTCCAGATGGCGAGACTGCGCGGCCCTGCCGCGAGGGACCACCTCTTCCACTGGAGTGTAAAAGTGGACGGATGTTGTTTTCTTTGTAGATTTGATAATTCAGAGCTAGGAACTCGTGAGGATGGTTAGTTGTTAGGTTTAGTGGGTGCCAATAGAGCTGGCAATACGCATATTCTCGACTTTTAACTTCAGTGACTGCATGGCGATGGATTTGTCGGCGATGCTGCGTCACTGGAACCTTTCTCTTCTCCAGTTGGCATAGCCACACGTGGTAATGAACATCTTCCCATGTCCTCCTCACAGTCAAACAGAAGGGATGTTAAAGTATCCACCCTGATCAACGTTTTTTTCCCAGTGGGTTTTTCCAGTTGCAAATTTATCGTATTTTAATAACTTCAGTGTTCACCATGAAGCTCTCTGTTGTCTTTCTCTCTGGTTCAGTTTGATAAAGAACCCAACCCATGTGGGACCCAATGGGGATAACACCATCCCAAGCTACCTGGGGATGGAATAATTTACTTAATGATTACAGGTTTACTTCTTTATCAGCTATGCATCAATGACAGAGTATTATCCAATGTTGTTGTTCTCATGTGAGGAAAAGGGTAAATAATTTCTTTCATTGTTCCTTAAAAGTTCTAGTTTGATCATTCTTGGCAGGGACTTTATATAGTGTTTGGAATACGTATTTATTCTTGCATCTACTACTTTAAAGACATTGTTGTATCAAGGACTACTTTTCTCTCTACTGTTACAGCGTTGAAGTAGTTTACCTGGCTTGACATTTTAGCTTTCGTGTGGATCCTACAATAAGAATAGCACCTATGTTTCCCTGCGTATTGAGGCAGAAAGGGCTCTCCCTTTCCTCCATGCTTTTTTGTTTTGGTTTTGGTTTTTTACCCATCAGATGTTTTATTGGGAGCCTGAGTGGGGACCTGATACACCCCACTAACATCAATGGGATTTTCTCTGTTGTAGGAAGGCATTGAATCAGCCCCCTCACGAGCTCTGCCTTTGGAAGCCAGATCCTCTCAGTTTGTCCCATAACTAAAAACGTAAATTGCATCCTGATGTGGGAACTATAGTGACTAGAAGTATTTTGTAATGCAAAGGAAACATTTCTATTCCTGGGGTATCTAGGCAGACAGATCTAAAACATAGTGGTTCTAAAGAAATTGCATCAATTCTCAACCCAACAGATGGCATGGGTGTGTTAACTAACATAGCAACATATTTTCTATTAAAATATGGGAAAAAACAACCCCCTCCCCATGTTTGTTGGTTGGTATAAATTCAGTGAAGTTGTTGGTTATTTTTGGGATATGTACCAGAGGGCTGCACATTTAGTTTATGTAAATTGATAACAGCAACAGCCTGTTAATAAGTGTTTTGTATGGAAATATACCTAGAAAGACACGATCTGTCTTTTTTGGGAAGGGAGTTTGCAGCCTGAGGAGAAAAATAGCTAATGAAACGGTCTACTGCTCATTATTATAATCTGAAAAAAAAAAAAGATAACAAATTGGGCTGTAAGTTTGTTAGAGATGTGCCTTCAGTTGGAATTGGATGCTACCTTAGTGGATAATTTGGGGAGATCTTTCTTTTGCAAATTGGATCAGTGTGTGCTGAAACGGTGATAATCTGACTTTAATTAAAAGCATAAATTGGTTTGGAGTGTTTTTTTAAGCTACCCTTCTGCATCATATCTAGAAACTTTCAGCCCAGCCCTGGAAACCCATTACCCCTGGTCAGAGAAGGGAAGCGCAGGGGATTTGTGTTACCCAATATTGGCATCATATGGTTCCGTTTACCTAATTCGGAAGAACCATTTCAGGCAGCTGTGTGCTGGAGCTGTCTTCCAGCTGGACGTGTTTGGAGTAAACTGCATACATCTTTGTGTGGCTTTGCTAATGGCCCCAGTCAGAGTCCATTCACAGCAGTTCAAACGTTTTGGGTTGTATTTTCCAGAGATTGCCTCTGAACGTGCCCCTTGATCGCAGCACAGGGATGTGTACATGTGCACCTTGTGTCCCGTCTGCCCCATTAACAGGCATATGCTCCCAGCCTTCAGAGGAGCACGGCTAGTAGCCCCAAGCTGAAGGCTGCTTGCTTCAGATTTCATTAACTTTCTGCTTCATTATTCCATCCTTTTAACCAGTTAGAGCCATCACTTACTTTTCTCTAAACTTACCCTAATTATCGGGAGTCCCAGCCCTGTAAATCAGTACACTGCAGGGCTGTCTTAAGCTGGCCTGGGAGACCCTGTTCTGATCGGACCTGACAACTGTAAGCTACTGTTCCCTCACGCTGTTTAACTCAGAACACATTGGGAAACAGCCTTTGCCCCTCTCGCCAGCAGAGATCTGCATCCGTCTGGTTTAAATCTACTGTCATGTGCTGTCTTGCTGATTGGTACTAGTCTGGATATTAACTTTGATGATTTTTTTTTTCCCCTTAAGTTTGCCTGTTTTCTTGAAAAGCATCTCTATTCAGCGACTGCATATTGTTAAAGTCATTCCTGAGCCTCCATCAGTCAGGAGCTTTAAAGTTTTATTAGGCCCGTAAAAACTCTTCACAAATGAAATGACTTTTGATAAGTGTGCATTTTGACAATGCAAATTTGTTAGGGGCTGTTGGTGAGTGGAAGGAATTTGGGGTTGAAACTACAGTTGGCAGGAAGAAGGGAGCCCAGCACCCTCCTTTCCCCCCACCCATTTCTTCTCCAGGCCAAAAAATATGTTTCGTTTCAGAAAAGCATGCAAGTATACTTCACGCAAATCAACTACTAAACAGATTTGTAAATTTACATTCACAAAAATAGTGAACAGCCATAGGAAACACGTGTCTTTGAAGATTTTATTTTGTGCCAGCAGGAAAATAATATTTTATGTGGTTCAAGAAAAATCTCAAAGTTATTCTGGCCTTGTTTTCACATGCGAGTTGTGAACTCTACCACAGGCTTTAATACACTTTGGCTACGTGGAGAAAAAGATTTAGATAGCAAAACCAAAGTAATATATGTACCTCTGTGCTTACTGACATTTGGGCAATATGGAGATGAATTCCAAAAATGAATTGTTTCATGCAAATTTAGTAACATGCCAGTTTTTCTGCGTACAGACTGAGCAACACTTTGTGGTTAGTGTAAAGATTTGTGTAAAGACGTGTTCAGCACTGGTGGACACAAAAGTCTTGTTTTCTACAAGTGATGATGTAGAAATACTTAGACATAAAACCTGACCATTTTATTTACCAGTTATAAAGAAACAAGGGAGGTAAAATTGCAAGGTGCTGGTGAAGACTGCTTCAATGAAAGTCCAAGGTGACAGACATTTTGGGGACATCAATATACTATCTCTCTAGCTTTTTCCCCACATCATTTCAACAAGTTTTCTGCTCACTGCACTTTTCCATCAGTAGAAAATATGGTTTCTTTTTCTTTTCTTGTGTCTCTAAACTCATATATATTGTAGAGAGATGCAAGATTGACGGTTGTGAAAACCCTTGAAGAGTTTGACTTTGGCTGTACTGAAAAGTGTGTTAGGATAAACTCTGTGTCCAGTGGTCTTGCAGAAGAAGATCTAGAGGTGCTTTTACAGTCCAAGACCCTTCCTTCAAGCATGATGCTGCCAAAGGTTGAAAATGTTGAAGAAATAAGATGGGTGAGTACCAACAACACAGTAGCTTTTGACTGAAGCTGTTAGACCAAGTTCACAGAGTCATAGACATGAATGACTCTGAGTTATGAGAAAGGCTGCAAATACCATATAATGTTGTTTCTTGGCCAAGGTAATTGGGAAATGCATCCATTTAAATGTATATAGGATGTGCTGTATAAAACACATACGGGGAACGCCTTGCATTTATAAAGAAAATCAGGTTTATTTTGCCCACAGTCAACGCAGAACCAATATTGATGTCAGAGTATGTGATCAAAAATAGAAGCATGAGTATCTGACTCTTCTCTAACTCTCCTAACAAGCAAAATGACTGCCTCTGTCTGTGAGCCTGAGTTACATGCATTGCAAACAGGAGATGGGGAAACCATGTTAGTGACATATGAAAAAATGGGTTGGGGGGAAGGTCACTCCTTGGGGCAACTGGAGGAACAAACAGGAAGCTTTTAACTAGTGTTTTTAATTAGCACAGATATTATTTCCTGAACAGTTCTCTATTTCTTCTTTTTTAATTGCTGACAGGTGTGTTTGTGTTTCACAATTGACTTTTCAGCCAATAAAAACCTGAAATATAAATGGTTGGCATGTCAAATTACTTAAGAAAACTTTGAAATAGGCCTAATTATGCTATAATTGTTTAAATTGTCAAGAAAAGGGAACATTTGTTTAGATATACCATTATTGCTGTTACATGCCAGTAAAGGAATAATGCTTAATTATTCACTTCCATATTTTTTCGCAAACCACTAGCCGAGCAACTAGCACGCGTGCAAGCTGTGATGAAAGGCAGGCAGACGTATTAGGATCTATTTTAATCTCAGCATCTAACCTTGATCAAACCATTGAGATTGGGTGTGAACGTACAACCGAGCAAAAGCATAGGGTATGTGACAAGCCCCGTCCATTTCATGGCACTGCCCCTTCGGCCTCCACTGCTCGTGACGAAGAGACACCGTCCCCTTCCACCAAGATTTAATTAAATTAACCAGGGTATACCTCTCAGGGTTTACAGCCATGTAAGTGTTAGACATAACTTGTCAGTAATGAATATTCATGCTTCCAAAATGGCAGGGCCCTTGCTGCCACCAAGTAGGTTTTGCAGGGAGATGGGATGTGGGGGGCTCTTTGTTCCCTCATCCCCTTCCACCTTCCCTTTCACTAACTTTGATCTCCATCATGGAAAACAAACTAACCCCAACAACTTCTGCCTCATGGTCCTCCTTTTGCTTCCCTCTCACTTTGCCCAACCTTTACACACAAAGAGCACAATCTGCTTAACGCCGCTCCCTTCTTTTCCCCAATCCTCCCCAAATTCACTCCGGCATGATTTTTCAGCCTCCCAGAAGCTGTTTATTTCCTCCCATACACACTCCCCCCCTCCTTCATTTTTATTTATGTGCAGCAGAAAACCTGGAGGCTGATGCACAACTAAAAGATGGGCTTACTTGTTTTCTTTTGTGTGAGAATCTCTTGCTTTCCTTTTGTCCCTAGTGTGGGTACTTGTTTGACTGGCATGGCTTATTGGACTATAACAAGCGTAACTCTCCCTCCTTTGTGGTGGGACAATTCTCCCACAAATCCCAACCAGTGTGCATTCTTCCCGACACACTATTGGGTGTGCACTGGAATTGAAAGAATTGCTGAGGCCTTGCTACTTCATCCCCTCCCCAAGCTTTGTGGGTTTTTTTTTCTCCGCCTTCTTTTTTTTTTTTTCCCCCTTTTTCTCCCTGAAATGAACACTTTACCAGGCCGGAAACATTTAATCATCTCCTTTTGAAAAAAAAAAAAAAAATTTAATTGAAACTTCTCCACTTGTTACCTTTTGTGTTGGTGCTTATTGCAAATTTTTTAAAAGGAAGAAGAAGGGAAACAATATTTAATTTAACGTGCCTTTTTAAAATTTACCATCTAAACAAAAGCTAGCAAGAATCCCAGGGGTGAGGTTTGTAAAATATTTTAAAATAAAAGAAAAGCTTTCCTACTTTAACTTACACCTAAAATATAAACACAGTAGCACTTTTCACTTTTTTGTTGTTGTTGTTTTAAAAAAAAAATCAGATAAGAGTCCTAAGAATATATGCTGATGCCATTACCTCATTTTCTTCATTTACCTGAATGAAGTTTACTGTTTTCTGCCACCATAGTACCTGCCATACTGTACACTCACACGTGTGATTTGCATTAATTACTATTTTTTTTTCTCCTTGCACATTTTTGGATGTAATTCTCTTCTCCAAAGAAAAGTTACGGAGAGGGCCACAGTGATGATGCAAAGCAGGGATGGGAAGGGCAGAATTCTTCATCGAAGAAAGCTGTGATTTATTTTGGCCTAATTGTAAAGTTACTGCAAATTGCTGGAAAGCTTTTTTTCAAGATCTGGGTGATTAGATTTTCCTTCTTTTGGGGAGGGGTGGTGGGGGGAAGCTAAAAGGGGAAATAACACCTCTAATCCAGCTTCTGGTAAATAGGCTGCCAGCTTTTAAAATGAGTTTCCTTTCTATTAGTCAGAATATTATGCTAAGCCTTAAGCATTAGTTTTTTATGTTGCCATAGCAGCCTTATTCCTGCAGGGTTGTGACCTGCGATGATTACAGTACAAAGCTTATAGGGTCTTGAAACCCCCTTTGAAGATGAAAAGTCTTTGATGGTTTATATTTATGCAAATCTCTTAGATATGATTTACCCAACTGAGACTGAATGGAGAGATGATTAAAATTCCCTTTCCTTTGATATCCATTAATAGTCGAATATTCCTTAAATTTAAAATATATGCATATGTTATTTTTGTCTTTATTTATTAACATATTTTCACCCTACCTGGGATATGTTTATCTCTGCGCAAATTACTCGATCTGGACAGACATAATAGATTTACAATATAGGGCTAAGGGTTTTTTCCCCTCTTTTTTTTTTTTTTTT
>VYZX01024601.1:149459-181503 GCA_013401335.1 Brachypteracias leptosomus
TTTTTTTTTTTTTTTCTTTTTTTCCCTTTTGAAAGGGGAAAAATCTGTGCAAGAGCTTTTGTATGTTTCCAGATGATAGATTTTGGAATTTGGGCTACCCCACTGGCAGCTCAGAGCTAGCTGTGAACTGGTCTCATGGAAAAAATTGGCAAGCTTTGGTCTTCAAAGAATTAAACTTCCTTTTTAAGGCCTTCCTAGGTAAGCTAAAAAATTATGAAGAAAAGCCTATTGAACAAAAGGGTAACGGTGCCGTAATGAATAATACGGATGCCACTTAGAAGGCTGGGGAGCGCTTCCAGTGATGGCAGTGCTGGACCTGAAACAAAACCAGACCTCAGGTACAGCAGCACTTCATTGTTTTCCAGGGCCCACGGATTTGCATCTCACTAAGCCAGGGTGAGAGGTGCTAAGCCTGGATTTTTTTGTAATTTTTTTTTTTTTCCTCCAAACTTAGAAATGTATGGGAATGCTGTGGTTTCAAATCACAGGCCTTGTAAAAGCTGCTCTAATTTTTTTAATCATAAGTTTTTGGAGTGGGGAGGGGTGTTGTTACAGCCAGGTGAAAATTTAACGTGTTATATATACATGTAGATTGTTTGGGGTTTTTTCTCTCTGATAGCTCATACTGTCTAGTTTTAGTTTTCAGATAAATTCTTGCATCACCTAAAAGGCCGAACACTTGTAGAACCAATGAATTTTATCCCCTTTGTGGAAACTGCAGTGGGCTTGCTCAATTTTAAGGTAAGCAGGTCTTGAAGTGTTCATGTTTTGCCATCTCAGCAAACTAGAATAAGCAGAATACTCCCTAGTCTCCCCCTAACTTCATCAAGGAGAGAGGTTAAAAAATATTAAACATATTATTCAGTCTCTAAAACATTAGTATGTTGAATTCTCATGTTTGTATTGTAAAGGCCTTCAAAATATTTCAATGACAGAACAGCTTCAAATAGTCCGTGCCAAATTACAAAACCTCTCTGCATTACTATTACCATTTTAAACACACTTGGAGTGGAAACAGGCTTCTCCAAGGATTTGGAATATTCAGAGTATTGCAATACACTTGGCTATTTAGTAGATATCAAACTCAGCTTTTATATAACATTTAATTAGAAAAAAGAATTAACCAGCATTTCACTCTTGCTAAACTGGCATCTTTATAATGGTCTCTACTGATAACATTATAACCAAATTTCGCGTTATCATTTTTGTGTGTGTCTGATGGGATCTTTAATGCTAAGATTAGAAGTATAACTAACTTTGAAAATAGGAAATATCTGAAGAACGTGCTCCTTTTTTAGGATAATCTTAGATCAAATCTTATTTTTAAAGTTCATTTTAACATAAATTACTCCCCAACCTTTACTACCAAGTCCAGGTTTTTCAGAAAGGCAAGGCAGCGTGGTAATGAAACTGAAGACCTCGTGCATGCACCAGGAATTCGGCATTCCCCTCCCAAGCTCTGAGGGGAAAGTTTCAGACCAGCTGAGGACACACACATCAGAAGTACCTCCAGAAGTACCAGCAGGCCTCACAGGCAGCCTGCTCATTTGATACAGCCATTTATCTTACAACACACACTCACGTATCGGGGAACATATTAAAGCAGTAACCAAATAGACTGGCTCATGTCTGGTGTGCCTACACAGAATTAAACCATATTTTAAGCCAGCTGAGGTTTTTCTTCACCTACAGTATTTTACAGTGGAATTTTTAATATTGCAGTTCCTGATGTTGGCAGGAGAGTTGTCTTTTAAGGCACTCTGTTAAAGAATAATTTCTTGTCCTACCAGCTGCCACAGAAGAACACCCACTAGTAGAGCTGATAATTACATCTGCCTCTCTCCATGTACCTTAGCCTTAAAAAATATTAATACTGTCCAAACATCGATATAAAATAGTACTATTTTGGAAATGCACTTCTACGTAGAATAGCTATAGCAGCAAATTTTTTTCTTGCTTTTATTTTAATACTTTTCTGCAGCACTTGTTGCATTTTTAACTTCCTTAACTAGATTTTAGTTATATGTAGCAGAAGACTTTAAATTGTCAATCCTGTAAGGAATTGACAACTGTTTTGAACTGTTCATATTATTTATTGAATAAAAGATATTCTAATCTTTATTTCTTTTTCTCATGCAGATATATTACCTGTCAAACTAATCAAATTTAATACTTTGGAGGTTTTTTTAAGCAGTATTTGACACATGTTATCTTTCACATTGTTACATAAATATCTGAAGTAGTGGCCACAGTCATACCTAGGACATTATGTCAACCAGAAGGTATGGAATGTGCCACCATGTCCTGTATGTACACAGTCTAGGCATATAGGTGCTTAGGGAAAGATAATGTTTTCTCTTCTGCTGAGTCATTTTAATGCACAGTACATAGTCGAGCACCTACAATGGCTTTGCTTAATAGGAGCAATTTTAGCTGAAGGATTTTGGTACCACTGAGTTGTTGTAATACCCTCTGTAGTCTCTCTGCATCCTGTGTTTCTGTAGAAATTAATACTCTGTTCTCATTTGAAGGCTGTCTGTGAAGAAGCATTGAGAACAGGATCCCAGGTTGGTTTTCATTTGGATGCAGTCGTCTTTGGAGGAGAGGATTTCCGTGCCAGCATAGGTTGTTATCTGCCTGTTTACTATAAATGTTAACCCATGGCATTTGCATTCGAGAAGCGTGATGTGATTTATGGTCATTGCTTCTCTGACAGCAATCATTAAAGTAATGACAACACTTGATTCTGCATTTTACGCTTTCACTTTTGTCCTTAATTTTTTTTTGATGCAGAATGTATCACTGGCAAATTAAAATATGGTCCCTGTGTTTTACAGGGCACTGACACTTTCTTGTGATTCTTGCCATGCAGTACCAAAAATTAATGAGAAGAAAAAAGCAAAACCTGTTGAATCACTGAAATTATTTTAAAATTTTATATACATAAGAACCATGCCCGTGCTTTTAAAATTCTGGCATCTGATTAATCACCGTTTTACAAACAATTATCAGTCAGGTTTTTGACAAATGCTCTCCTGCTACATTTCGCTTTCATAAATTTCCTTTAAATAAGTCCCATGTCAATACAGCCACATATTCATGTGAAAACACTATTAGCCTTCCTCAAAAATAAAAAGTATTTCACAATTTCTTTTATGAGAGACCTCTTAGCTTCTTACTAATCTGATTCACTGTAAAGTGCAGAGCTATCAGCATTTAAATTCAAAATAAGTACATTAATGTAAAACTTAGCATTGCTTTACTAAAATATTTCTTACAAACTGGAAATCTGTGTCTAAATAGTGACCCTAAATAAAGGGAACATATTATTATTGTTTTTTCACACTAGCCTTCACATGAACATGTTGCTTAGCTGGTGCCCTGTGAACACATGAGATCTTGTGAATACTTTTGCTTCTTCTCAGAAGACATCTACCGTCATTTTGTCATTTGAATACTAAAGCTTAAATATTCAGCTTAGGATAGCAGTTGTGATGAGAATCAGAACCAAGGAAAGTGCAATTCTATTCCCAGTGTGAATTTTTTAACCATTTAGTTGTACCCAGTATATCAATTTGTGTAAAACTTCGCTTGCTTAATGTATCTCACTGTATATACAGTAAATAATATAAAAATAATTACTTCATGTTAGTCCCAAGTCAGCAATGCTTACCAGCCAAAGGTTCCACTGACTTCAGGTTTACAACTTCTGATTAGAACTAAATCAAAATCTGAGTTTTATAAACTAGTTGTTTAAAGATGTTTAAAGAGAGATTTATTTTTTTTTGCAGCTTTTATTTTTCGCAGAGTATAATTTCCACAATTTAGCCTTGCACCCCTCTTTTGTTTTCTAAATTGGTTAAATGAAATCTCAAAGTTTCCTTTTTTTAACATAGGAAATATTTAAAATGGAAAGGTTTAAAGCACTCTTGTCATCTTTTCTTTGTTTTCTTAGGTGCAACAAGCAGTAAGGAAACTCACGATATTCTATATGCCAGGCAAAAAATAATAGTCACGGCAAAGGCATTTGGCCTTCAAGCAATAGACCTTGTTTACATCGATTTCCGAGATGAAGATGGGCTCCGCAGGCAATCAAAAGAAGGTGCCTCAATGGGATTCACTGGTATGTCTTTCTGATGATGTCTCAAAATAATGCATAGCTTCTTCAATTTAAATATATTGCTACATTTACTGACACTTAGACAGATAACTTGGCTTTTATTTCGGGTCATGTATTGAAAAGAATCAGTAATACCAAGCTCTTCTATGTTTATTAGCGCCTTTAAAACTGGGGCTGGAAATTTTGCCTGAAGAGTCACAGGCTGCTTTTTAAAACCACATCCCATGAAGCGTGTGACTGTTTTTGAAGAGAAATTGGAGTAGAGGCCGTGCAGTGATTCCTCCTGTCACAGAACATGGTAAAGGCGATACCATACTCTGCCATGGCCACTCTACAATTGCTTCTTAATATATGTGGTTCCCTTTCTCCTGTATTTTTAAACACGGTTGTTAAAAAATACTTTTTAGGTGAAGGAGTTGAGAAGCAAATCTAGTATGTTAGTTGCTAGGGGAAAGTTATTTTCTTATTATTTTCTTTGATTTGCTTTTCATCTCCTGGCTCCCCTCCCAGTTAGTGCTGGTGACACCTACGGGTATTGGCAGACAGCAAGAGCAGCAGGCTCCTTGCCCCAGAGTCCTGTAATGCAGCCTGTTACCCTGTGATTGGTGTACCAGATCGCTTGGATACCCTGGTGGGACAGTGCAGCCACCAAAGATTGGGGTTTTGCAATAGAAATCAGCCACTTGACACATGCATTAGAGAATTCTAGCATATAGGATGAACTTTTTACATTATCTGTATCTGACCATCATTCAGGGTGTATGTACAGTTAACAGTACGTCTCTTAGGTTTTTGTTACCAAAGGCATGGGCCCTGGTGATGCCTTCTATCAAAGTATATTTTTGCAGTTAGTGGTATATGATATCTTAAAGCACCGAGAGAAAAAAAACAAGCATTCCTTTAATTGATCTTGACATGTCAGTGAAAGAATAGCAATCGATGCTCTTCAGCACAAACTCTGCCTGTCTGTTGAGCCTCAACATTTGCAAAACCAGGTCTTGTTTCAGAGGCAAAACAGTTAGCTCCTCACAGCTACATTACCCACATCCGTGTGGACTTCCACCCTTCATTCATCTGTGATTGAAGTTGGGAAAATAATAGAGCTCCTGAATGGTAGCACCTGCTGATGGCTACTTAATCTCAACTAATATTTCCTAGCGTAAGGAAAGACTTTTGAAAAACCATAAGCATCCAAACTTCCTTTTAACAGAAAATGGAGTTGCAGATGCCTAGCATCTTTGAATGCACTCTTTCTGAACACTTAGTGTGTATTTAAATGCTTAACTCAGGCTGCCAATTTAGGAAATTTAGAAATGTTCAGCATAAACGATGGTGGTTTGGAGTCCACTGACTTTATGGTGCAAGTTGTCTGACATTAGGATAGGGTCCAGAGAGGAGATAAATAAAAAGGTTACATGTGACAATTTAGGGCATAAAGTGAATTTCTAACTCAGCCAAAGAGGTCTCTTGCCTTTCCATACAAGAAGTAAAGATCTGTGAAAGGTACAGACTTTGTTAAGATGAACTCACAGCTCCTGCTCTTTGCCTCCTGCCTTTCCACACCTATCATCAACACATTTCCAAAATCCAGTAAACAGCCTGAGAACCAGTCCAACCATAATTAGAGATGGGTCAATACTGACTTTTCTAATTTGCTGGTCAAAAAAAATTAAATCTGCTCAAGTCAAAACAAAAAAGTGGTTTTTGTATTTTTGGTAAAAAACATAAAATTATTTGAGGCTGATCCAAAATATTTCACCTGTTCTTTTGTTTCTTTTGCTTTCAGTTTATCTAATGTTGTTATAATCTTTCTTGCTTGTTTTGATTAAAATAAAATATCATTTCAAAACCAAAGGCAAATGATTTCCTTTGAAAACTATATAAATTAAACATTTTAACATTTCCAATTTAATATTCATCACAGAAGATTACAAATGGGTCTTAGCTTAATCCATCAACTTGCATAAAACAGAAGTCTGCAGATCGTATTTGCCACTGACAGTTCTCTGATAACGTGAGAGTAAAATACTGAAATATCACCCTAATAACAACTTCAAACCATGCATTTTTTTAAATTTTTAAATATTTAAGATCCCTTCCTGCTACTTTTTCCCAAATAATCAAAATTATTGAAATCAACAGGACTAAAACAAGCTGAGGCTTCCAAATTGCTCTCTTGGCTGAAGAACATGCACTTGCTTGCATACGTAGGGCCAAATTCACCACCCCCAAAACTAATGCAAGTCCAAAATATTCAGCAAAAGTTATATGTCCTTAGGTTTTCCTATATTCAGATTTAGAATGTTAGAATTGGCCTTGATGTATTCAAATACGTTCACTCAAGATTAAACAAGCAAAATAACATAACAAAGAATTTACCAGCTATTTAGTTACTATTGTGACCCTCATTGCTTATTGTAGCCAAGTTTTCCTTTCCAGTTAGCTTAAAAGCAGCCTGCCTTTCCTTCAGTGAGTGTATTTACATAAAATCAAATGTTTTCAAATGTAATTTAGCCAAATTAATAGATCTTTTATATTTATATTTTTTTAATATATTCATATATTGGGGGGGAGTATATAAATATACACACATACACACCTAGCAAGATTATTTTACAATAGCAGAACCCATGGGCTTAAAGCCCACGTGTTGCCTATATAAATGGTCATCAGTTTTAGGAATGTTTCTGTAAAAAATTAAGTAAACCTTTCCATAAGCTTTAACAGCTGACTTAGCCATGATAGAAAGTCCTTTGCTATATGCTGAGAAGCCAAATATAAATGCAAAACACAAGAAGTTTCCTCTCTTTTTGCAGTCTTTTGTAGAAGACTAAAATGACACTATCATACAGTTACCTAAAAGACTTGACAGGTATTGATTTAAAGTATGATATATCAAGTGGTACTGTAAAAAGGATTTCATGGTCATAAATTTTAATGTCTTGCAATTTTGCACTCTCTCAGTAACTTGTCAATAACAACAATACTGTTTAAAATATTTGCTTCGTTCCTGCATGGCATTATGTCTGTTATACAGTTATTTGGAAACTTAATATGTGACAAAAATCAGCCAAGTGCTATAAATCAAAAGTTAGATTATATTCTCTGTAAATTGATCAGTAGTGTTTTAATGATAAAAAGTATAGCTTACCGCTACAGATATCTTTATCAAAAGCAAATATTTTTACAGAACCGTTTTACACTTTAAAAACTCATATTTAATTTTTTTGTTATAATTATAGACTGACTTTAAATATCATTTAAAATATATTTTACATTTTTCCCAGAAAGTTAAGCTCCTTAGGATTTTGCAGGAATTATTTGTACACCCTTCAATTTTAGAATTAGTAGTTTAGCTAGGGAGAATTTGTTGTATTACAAATAAGGGACATCATAATCTTATTAATGGTGACATTTGATTAAATTGACTAAAAAAATCTTAGATTAGACCTAATGTAAAACACGGTCATTAAGAAAATTAGCCTCCATGTAATTTCTTTCAAAAAAAATAGTTCTTACTGACTTTCAAGCATTTACCTATTTTTAAGCTATTTTTAAAATGGTTATGACATTGAAATTTCAAAATGAATATCTGGATGCCCATAAAATCATAAACAGAAGAATTTTTAATAGGAAATAAAATAAAATAGAGCTGTTTATGGCTTTTTAGCAAAGAAACATAGCAACACTAAAGAATTACTATTTCTTTGCTCACTATATTAAGCAGATTGTGCTGCTGCACCCTCAGATTTTGTCCATATTCCAGGCTATCACTCAGCCCCAGGGCAGCCCGATGAAAATAATCCCAAGTTTTTTGCAGGGGTAGCTTCGTTTCAAATAGGTGTATCCCTGAGCCTTCTTAGCCCGGGTGATGGGCTGGTTCCTAGCGCAGGGCTGGCTTAACCTCGGGGAGAAGTGGGAACAGAGTCCCTGTCGTGCACAGGAAACCTCCCTTAGGTCCTGACCCTCCCAAACTTTTCCTTGCGCGCAAAAACCAGGCTCCCGCGGGAGGCTGCGGCGTATGGGGGGACGGCTCGGCCGTGGGACCCTCCGAGTGCAGGGGGACTGCTCCCTTGCTGGCAGGTTTGCAGGATCAGGCTCATCCCTCCAACGAGATTTGTGATCTGGCACCGAGAAGAGTCGCTTATTCGGCGGGAAGCCGGGAGTTAGCGGTAGCCCCTCTTTATGAAAGCGCTTTGAAACCCAAGTGCAGAAATCACAGCGGTCTGTGAAAGTCCCTTAGAAATGAACTAATAATGTCAAGTGTTACACTTTTAAAGCTGTCAAGCAAATTAGGTAGGTATTTGTTTTAAGGGAGCTAAATACAATCACAGATTAAAAGGGATTATGTGGCTGTCCATTCACGTTTGAAAATCTCTAGTAAAAAAAGGCAATATCTATTTTTATTTTCTCAACGTAAGTTTATACAAGAAAGGATGGGAAAAAAAAAGTGCTTCATAAAACCTCAGGGCACTGCTGGTGGTTGTTTAGTGTGCTGGTGACTAAATAAATATTGCAACCTACCTGCAACTGCCAACTATTGCAACAACAACAATTCAAACAACATTGAGGATTTTATGATGCTAAGCCAATACTGAATATTCAGGGCATGATCCTTAGGTAACTGGTAACTTTTCAGTCCTACAAATATCTTGCCAGCTTCTTCAGATTTCATTTTCTGAACACATTTTAATGCAACTTACTTAAGAGTGGCTGGAGCTGTTATTTATATAGTTACATTCAGAGATGCATTATATTAAGTGTTACTGACTGCCCCAGATAAATAATTGCACCTGAAAGGGCTGAGAGATGTATGGCTTGAAATAGGGAGGGAGGAGAAAGAATTATGGCTTCTTGCAAATGATATTGAATGCAAGCATAGCTCAAGATATTTTTACTCTTAAAGGCAGAAGACTATCTGCCTGTTGTCCAGTTTAAAAAATAAAAGAAACCGAGTAAAATAATTAAAGTGCAAGAAAGTCTGCAAGGCATATGAGAGCCTCAAGTGGTTGGAACATTTTGCTTGAACATCTGTTTGTCGATGCATGATTCTGGTGTTATTAATCTTCTTTGTAGGTAAGCAGGTGATTCACCCCAACCAAATTGCTGTTGTCCAGGAACAGTTCTCTCCGAGCCCTGAAAAAATAAAGTGGGCACAAGAACTGATTTCTGCTTTTGAAGAACATCAGCGATTAGGCAAGGTAAATATTTTCTTAATATGCCATAGTGGAAACCAAATTTGTATAATATTTAAGATTTAGAAGATTGATGATGTCTCTTTGCATTTATCTGATGAAGTGTGCTGTAGTTGAGAGTAGTGCTCGTGAAATCTGTGTCTGAATAGACTGTAAAGTGTATATTTATTATAAATGTGTCACTTGTCAATATATTTACAAGTAGATTGGCTATCTTTTTCTCTCCCTCCCCCCTCCCCATTTTAACTTTAATTCTTTGATTATGCAGCCTTTTGAGTACCTGCATATATCTACAGCATCGGTGAATTAAAACCACTTCTCCATTATGCCGCAGAATCACAGTGTTACTGTCCTAGGAAAATATTTGCCATCAAAAACCAGGTAGCCTGGCAGATGACTCAGACTGCTTGTGCAGACATCATTTATGGAAAGAAATAAACAAATTAGGAAATCTTGGGTTTCTAAAAATTTTCTGTGTTGGTAAACCTGTTTCACTTTTGGGGATTTGATCCTGCAACCATCTCTAGGAGTGGGTGGATTTACTTTTGAGCAGAACTGCTTGCAGATTGTGGTTCTTAATCATTAAAAATAGGAATGCTTTATGTGCATTTGTACCAATTGCTGGACCTGAAATTTGGATAGAGGAGAAAGCAAATTAACACTAGAATATGATTGTTCCTAATTTAGTGCATCATTGAGTCTCACGTTTCCTGCTCTGTGGGTTTCTGCTATGTAAATATTGCGGTGGTGATGCACAATCTGTCTCCACTTTGTGCCAGTAATACTTAAATTAGGGGTCGCCTGAAGGAAGATTTTATGCTAGTTGCGGCATTGTCAGTTAATTATCTTAATGGTTATTTGCTATAATCCAGTTTGCCTCTTTTGGAAAGGAAAAAAAAAAAAGTTGCAGCTAAATATGTTATATCTTAGTTGCAGCCAAGCCCAGGCTAGCTAAAAAGCGAAGTCTCAATGTCAGCATGGGGAGTACAGATGAGCGGGAAGGGTTCGCCTGTGCTTGTGTAGCATTCAAGTGGGAGACAAATCTTTTTGGTAGTGAAGCTCATGTAGAAGACTGTGCATAGGGTCTCACTTTCTCTGGTGCCATATAAAGGATTTCTGTACATTTCTTTGCTTTCTGCTGGGTAGAAATAGATTTAGGGTGTGTGCCTTCCCCATTCCCCTGCATTTTTGGTACTGCAGATGTTGAGCATTAGAAATGCTGAAAAGATCAAAGCAGAAGTGATGCTTTCATTTCAGAGCAAAAGTGTGACAAGGTATTTGCTGTTGCTTTGCCCTTCTCTTTGCTAGGCTATCTCATCCCCTCTGTGATGCCTGGACGTTTCCAATACATCCATGACTATGATATTTAGGTGCTGTCCTGAGCAGTTATTTCAGGGTCACTATTAGGATGCTGTGTGCCTATATCTCTTTCTTCTGCTCCCTCAATTGTGAAGCATAGCTGTTTGCATGCAAACAATTTAGAAACAGAAAATGTATGGCTGGTTTTGCCCATTACTCCAATTTACAAAGCTTGGCTCTCTTGCAAAAGGCATTGTTATAAACATACTGCTGGTGCAAATGTGTAGGCAGGTAGAGGCAGAAAGAAAGTCAAAGGACATGCTCAGCCAAACATTGTTTATGTTTGTGATGTATGTAATACTATTCATTCAGCTGAATTTAGTGTCAGAAACTCATCTAAGGAATACCCCTGTCATATGAACAGTCTCTGAGAGGACTGGACTAAATTTAACTCTCGTCCCAGTATCACACAACCGTGAAGTCAAACATGTTTAACATTGAAGAAGTCTGTATTAGGCAAGCATTGGTCTTTAGATTTGTTTCAATGCTGTTATTTTACTGACATAATTCTGGTTTCTTCCTTATATCAGCCATTTGGGGGGGTTGTTTGGGTTTATTTCTTTTTTATAAATGCTTTAAAAATAGGTTATAAGCTTCTAAAATCAGCTGCAAGAACAGATGAGGGTTCATGGTTTGGGCTATATTTTTAACCAACCATGTTGCATGCTTCCTACATTTTTGCATGTAGCCATCTATCAATAAGGTAGGACTGGCAGGTTAATATGTGAACTTCTGGATTTTGTATCCCTGCTATATTGCCAGGTTTCATAGCAAAACTGGAAAAACAGTTTTCCGTGTAGCACTGCAAACTTCTTAACCAAATTTGCAATTTGGTAGTATAAATGTGTCAGTAGGAAGAGCTTGGACAGTCTGATTACTTGATTTTTTTCCCAAAGTAAACATATCTCACTGAGGGATCCTCTTGCTCCGTGTCCTAGTGACATGCTAAAATGTAAGTAATAACTCTTCCCCTACCACCTCCTGACAAATACTCTGTACAGCGGTCTTAGTAATCCTCATGTCCTAATGAAACACCTCTTCTGTTTTCCTTTTCCTTTTATTATATTAAAGTGTTCATGTCAGTAAGACTAAAAACATAGCTGTGGTTAATATGGTTGAGACTTGCATGGTTTTGCCATGCTATTAATCAAAGTTGAAAGCCTGGAAAAAATAAATGTGAGGGATTTGTGCAGCTGTTTGTGTGGCAGATAGGTTACTAGGCTGCCATCTCTGGGATCATTGTTTGTTATTAATTGCGTTTAAAGTTTGATGCCCTTAGTCAACAATGGTTTATATTAAAATGCAGTAAGAAGCTTTTATAATCTGTTCCAGTCTGAGAGCTACAATTGCTGTAATAATCTTTCTTTGAGAGAAGGCTCAACCAGGCTACTTCATCCGGAGCCTGAAATACTTTGACAATATAGCCCCTAAATGTGTGTACTGAGGTCAGGAAAAATTAGGATCTCAGGTGAGCACTGTGGAATTGGAGATACTGTGGCAGTGTCCAAACAGAAGGAAATTAGAGAGCTAACCAGCTAGCCTAAAGTATTGGGGCTCACCTTACGGAGATAGTCATTTATTAAGTGCTCTCCTTTGCCTAGAACTTTGATATCTAAAAACAAAAAGTGCTTAAAAAGAAAGAAAAATTTAAGGTTATCCTAGAGAAAGCAGGCATAGCTGTTGGGAAAGTCTAAATATAAGATGAAAGTCAAAATGTGTTCAAGAATAAAAAAAATCATAAATATTGTTCTGGTAGTTTAAAGGACAGTTTCTGTTCTAAATTTCTGAAGTACTTGTACTGCATTAAACAGAGAAGTGATCTTACAAATCCAGATTAACTCAGTCCAAGGTGGTAGAGCGGGAGAGGTTGCTAGCTTATTTCAAGAAAAAGATCTGACTTCTGTCAGTGAAGGTAAAATAGTCTTTGCTATGTAAGTAACTCCTGCATTTACATCACCAATACACTGGATACAGGAATTTAATCTCTTCTATATGTAGTTAGTCTTTATATATGACAAGAACTAAGACATTGAAAATACATTTTTAAGCCATTCGACTTGTAAATACATCAGGCACAATGTCATTATTGTAATGGGATATTCCCAAGTCATCTGGTTTTTAAATAAAATTCAGACAGAAAGGAAAGCAGAATAGTAAAGTAAGAGGTTGCTTACACATTTAACTCATGTACTAATTTATAAATGCTTTCAAAGCACCCGCATATTAAACCAGGGAATAGCTAAATGCAGCCACCAAAGTTGCGAGTCAGGTGAGGATTATTTAGTATTAAGGTAAGTAATTCACAGACCTGAACTGTAACATGGGTTGATCATTTTAGATCCCATGGGGCAAAACAGAAGAAATATCTGTATATGCCACATATGAACGCACAGAGTGCTTCTAAAAAGACCTTTAGCATATGTTTCTTGCATTATATTCTGTGCCATTGTATATCATGTTCCCAGCGGCTGAGGAATAATATATATGAACTCCAGTGACCTGACAAACTATACAGTTTCTTTTACAGACCTTTCCAAGATTATGAAAAATCTTAGGAATGCATTTATTTACACAGCATCTACCCAACAAAGAAATGGAAATTTCCAGCAGTGGCTCCCTTATAATGCTCTTTGTTTAGGAAAAGCTACCCCAAGCCACTGTATCTTGGAGACGATGAGCCCTCGTGCTTGGGCCAGATCCAGCTCCCACTGCCACCCAGGGAGGTCTCTGCCCGTTGCCCTCCCTCTCCCAGCAGTACCATGGTCCCCAGAACAGCTTTCCATGTATAGCCCTGGCCATGAGGGATCCATCCATTCCCAATCCAGCCCCTGGGTGCTGGGAGACCAGGACCATGCCCTGGGGGTGGTGGGCTCCACCAGCCTGCTTCCTGAGAGGGATGCGCTAGAGTGGTGTGGGACCCCATCAACCCACAGGGTTTATATCACACTTTATAGAGCATTATATCTTGAGGCTTTACACAGAGCTGGGGGTGATGGAGCAGCCTGGCTCCCCACTTCCCTTGCCCAGGTCAGACTGCAGGCAGAGCTTTGAGGTGCCACCAACTAAGCTGAATCCCATCCCAGGGTGACACCAGCAGTACGGGGTCCCTCTGTGCATGCTGGGCTGCTGTGCTGTCAGCCCTTGCTCTGAGGACACATGGCATTTGCTGTCATTTATGTTAATTAGGCAATGTATATTCCTCAGAGTGGGGGATTTGGGGATTTGTGATAAATTGCCACCTTTTATGAGCTTCAGCCCTAAGAAGTATAGGCTCAGGTGCATCTCTACGCAAAGATGGAGAGCACTGGTGGGCTTTAAGCATGGGCCACTGTTATGTTGTTTATCTTTTTAAAAAGTGGCCAAGTGAATTTTTAATGTGAAAATTGATTAACAGAGATGAAGAGAGCTCATATTAGTACTTAAAGTTTCTGCATACTATTTTATTATTCAAAAAATATTTTAGAAATGTGTTTTGTGTCACAGTGGAAGGCTTTTATCTTAGAAAGATCCATCTGGGGGCAAATTTCGAACCTTTGCAATAGAGCAGAAGGGGCTGTATTAGCTAATTGCTTGTGCTATACTGGTTCCTACACTGGTGCAATCAGTCCTGAGGGAGTTATGCCAGGTGGGGAGAAAAGGAGACAGATTTTACTACGCGGGGCTGCAAAAGCTCCTAAGCAGGGCAGAAACTCATACAAAACATTTTCCTGCCAACTCCCCCTCCCCAACTCCCCAGCAGGCATTCAGTCGCTCTTAATCTGTTTTCCTCCACTCATTAAAGACCTGTGTCCAAAATGCAGGGGGAGAGGGACTCGGATGGAGCTTTGACATTTCCTGCAGGGAGAAGTTTCTTCACAAGCTGGGAGGTAGCTCCTGGAGGAAGCAGCTGCTATCCCAGGGGAAATTGGCCCTGCAGAGGGCATGGGATGGCATCTCTCTGGGTTCCTCCTTAGCAAGGCATGACCCCTCTGTCCTTGTCAGCTCAAGGAGGTGTCTGTGGGGTCTTGGTGAGACAGAGTGTGTGCCCTTGCTTTTAGAAGGGCCACGCCAGCACACTCCCAATGCAGGCAATGCTTTTTTGCAAGTATGGAGTGAGGAGACATCCATCACTGCAGACACCTGCCAAAACCAGCTCTGCACCAAGCAACCCACCAAGGCAACTACCTACCTCCCAAATCCCTCTTTAAAAAGCGTTAGCAAGCACTCACAAGCTTCGTTTCAATTTGCAAAGCAGGATCTAACCAGAAATGTAATGTTCTGACCAGATGGCTCTTTTTCAGGCTTACTGAGGGAATTCAGGAGCCTGTACAGCCAAAATGTTGTTTTAGTTAATTTAAGTAGCAGAGGTCTTACTGCCTCTTCACTCCACTCTGTGCTAGCCAGCCTTTTTAGAGACCTGGAGAAGCTCTCTGCAAAAGCTCTATCAGCTGAAATAGAGAACTGCAGTAAAAATGGCTGTTCAATCCTATTCAGAAAATGAATCTGAAACTAGAAAAAAACATAGAATACAAAAATACCAGTGATTCCATTCTTGCTGGCAGACCGAGCTTCACTGTTATTATTTTTCCCTCCTCCGTTATATTTTTCAGCCTTTTGTGTATCCTGTAATCATTTATTTCCAGATGAAATTTTCTAGTCTATATTTAACAAATTGCTTCCATGACTATTAACCTCAAGTTAATTCTAAATGAATTAATTAAGGGCATCTGAGGATAACTGAAGTCTTAATATTAGTTACTTTTCATTTTTTCATATAACAACCATGATGGTCACTGGGGGAAAAAAAATGCTTGGTTGGATAGGATATTTGTCCAGGAAGCTGCTTTTGTGCTATAAAATAAAGATTTGCTTGGCAGCGGCAAGTGTGCTCTCTAGGATTCTTCCGTTCCCAATACATTATAAGGTGGAGAATGGAAACCAGTGGAGAATATTCCTGATTTCGAGGACTTTATTCTGTTTCTTTAATTTTATTCTTTCTTATTCTAGAAAAGCACACAGGAAGGCAACAACCACAGTGAGGAGGAAACTGAAGAAAATTTAAAGACAACAATAAAAACTCCTCATGTCTGCCTTTCATTCAGGGATCTTAAACAGGTTATTTGCTCAGTAAGAGGTAGAGACTTCAGCAGCCTGAAGCAGTTTCTGGAGCTGGACCAAGCAGGATCTCAAGCCCATCCCAGCCTGAATGGCTGTCCCTAGTGGTTCAGGCAGCTTTGGGGACTGTAAGAGGGAAAAACAGCTTGTCTGGCTCTCATAGCAAGGCAAGACTCTTACCCTTGGGCTGAGAACGATAATGTCAGGTGGAGGAGAAGTGAAGAACTTTGTAGACCCTTGTTCTTCACCTTTCCTGCCCCACTGTGGACTTGAGGGATCACAAAGTCCTTCCTACCTGTTGAGCTTTAGAAAGGGCTTTTTCTGTAAGAGTTCTTGTACTGCTGCTAGGGAGTTTTGGAGGTAAAAATTAATCTCTATTTCATGTGGTTGTTGCTCTTTCTTTCTTGACCTTTTATGTCCTTCCATCCACTCCTAGAGGTAGAAGCCTATCTGTCATTACAAACTGATTTATCCTCTGAACTAACGAACTACTTCTACTCTGGTGGACTTTTACACTGGTGAAAAGAAACAAAAGGTAGCGATAGTTAATGTTTTCTTCCTATCCACAAAATGGCTACAGAATCTTGCTGGTGTTGATACTTTGCAGAATTCCCTCCCCATCCACCCCTTCCTTCAATAGATCACAGAGACCCACTGAGCATCTCTTCTTGCCAAAAAGACATTTTTGACAAACCTTTTCAGGGATCGTTTCTTTTCCCCAAAGATTTTATGTATAAGTGTCTTTCCTCCCATGATGTTGCTGCAGAAAAGGGGCAAATGTCAAAGGGTTCAAAGGAGAGGATACAGAAATATGTAACCCAAAAAGCTCTGTTCATTATAGCTTGCTGTGTGTGAAGTCTTCAGTTTGTCATGCATGACCACACTAGTTATTTGGGCATTTCCTACCTACCACAAAGATACTAAAAGAAGGCCACAATTGTGTGTCAACCTGATCAGGACAAGACCTGAGCAGAGAGGAGAGAGAGACATAATCTTGTTATAGCCTGAAAAACGTGCTCAGTTGACCCAGATATCGTCAAACACCTCCTAGCAACTCACTAAGCTTTGGAAGTTCATCACTAAAAGGTGGAATCATGACCCAGCTCTTTATGATGGCTCTTTGGCTATAACTTGCAGAAGAAAAAAACTAATTAAACCTGCATTCAGCACCATCACAGCTGTTAGCTTATTTCCTACTCTTGATTTCCCCAAAAATATGGTTTCAACCTTCTGTTTCAAGGGAAAGTCATTCCTTTGTAGTCAGGATAATCATTCCTCCCCCCAGGCACAGACCCAACACCATTTGCTGTGACCAGGACTCTCTTCTCTTTTGTTCATTACCTGTAAGCAAATCCAAGCGTTCTTTTTAAGCCCCAAAGCAAAGATTTCCAAATTTCCTCTGCAGGGGCTCACTTAAACAATGTGTGTTTTCATTTAATCCGAGGGGAATTATCTTCCTGAACGCCATGCTTTTTAGGGGGGCTCTTTGCCATCCACCTGCTTCCTTCCCTCCTCAGAAGAGCAAATCTGCCCTTCTTGCAGAATACGAAACTCTTATTTCCTTATAGCAGTTAATATTGTGTGAGACTAGAGATGATGTTCTCACACCCAAGCAGATTTTAGTGGGTTTATTCCATGTATTTTTGTGGTCTCCAAAAAAGTCATAAAACCTTTGGGGTTTAGAAGTGGGCGAGCCACTGAATTATCATGGAAAGAATTAGTGATTCTCACATAACTGCAGATCAAAGGTTTCTTGCATCTTGCATGTGGACTTGAGAGTGCTTGTTCTCCTTTTCCCCTTGTGGGAGGTACACAAGGTTTGCACTGACCAGCTGGCATCACCCATTCTACTCGCTTCCATTTAGCCTGGCATCTGCCCATGAGTGCTGATACAGGTCACAGGGGTTGGAAGGGGACTTACATAATTACTTATTTAGACAATGGCTGTATTCACACACAGCCTCTGGCCCGCATTACCAGAGCAGTGTAGGAGCTCTGTTTGACTCACGACATCTCCTAATGATGAAGGGGGTGGAGGAGAGAAGGGTGGCTGGCTCACTGTTCCCCCTACACCCATTTCCCCTGGGTTCTAGATGAAAATCCTCTCAGAAGGAAGCCAAGGAGGACAAGGAGATAACCCAACTGACACACACTCACTGCAGAGATTTGCAATGCTGAAAATTGCTAGCTAAACTGTTAAGAAATGTAGTTGAAGAAAACCCAACCTTCATCAGTGGAGCAGTATTTCTAACCCTGTGAGAGAAGAGTGTCAAAGGATCTCCCCTCACTCATGAGTTTGCTTGTCTTCTAAACAACAGTCACCTAACTAGTGGCAGAGATTTTGTTGGCAATTCCATAAGAATTAGATAATCTCTATCTTAGACCTATACTTAATTCAAAATTCAGCAGCAGGTGCTTTCTTTTCCATACTGCATTTTCAAGGAACATGAACTTGGCTTGCTTCTCCTTTTCTTCCACTGGCCCACGTACCCAGCATCTCCCCCATGCTAAAATCTTACCTACTCACCAGGACCCCCCAGCACCCCCAAGCCTGCCATCTAAATCGCTTGACTAGATTCCCAAGGTAACCTGCTTTTTTAAAAGTTGGATCTCTCCACTTAGTGGACCAGGAGAGCCCACATGTTGAAACACACAAAAAATGAATATAAAACTATTGGCTATATTCTTTCACCTGATGTAAGACAATTTTTTTCTTTCTACTGTAGAAAAGCCAGAGACTTAATGTAATCTTTATAAATACCTTTAAGAAAGTCCTGGCCACTGTCACTTGGGAATTAAAGTTGATGGGCCTATATGTATGATCAGCTCTGGTGGAACAGGGCATCAAATGAAAGGTTTATTAGCAAAGGCTTGCCAATGATTGAGATAACTAATAACAACAGCAGTGGTTTCCAAAACAGAGCACAGAGTTCTCACAACTACTGCTCATGTTTGGAGCCCCATCTGCCATCAAACAGGGAGCTGGTAGACTTTTTGGAGCGTATAGGACTTATATGATACTTCAAAATTGATATACTTGCTATGCCTTAGGAAAACCAATCCTCACGTTCAACACCAGTGCAGGTGCTTCATAGATTTCAGTGGTCTAATAATGGGGGGCCTGCAGTAACCCTCTTAGTGAATTCATTGCAGTCATTGGGATGGATGTGGACAGAGGCACCAATAACCACAGATGGAACAAATGCTGAGAAAAAAGCTACAAGCGATCCCAGGTGCAGGAGTACATCTAATTCTTCCATCGTGTCAACCAAGGGGGACTAGCTCATCTGATCACTGTCCCACATGTCCCAGAACAATTATTATTTTACTTTAATTAACTCATGTACTTTAATCCAAGGCTCAGAGAGGATTGTGTCACATAACTGTGAGATGCCTTAGACGTTCTGTATCATGGTAGTTTTAGCCAGTGTGTTTCTCCTGTTAACCCAGTGGTACATAAGGAAACAAAAGATGGTAGGAATAAACCCCCACATAACATTGTATAAAAAGGAGGGCAGATGAAGAAATATGAGTCTTTACTTTCCCTGATCTTCTGAAAACACATGAAGGGTACCTCACCTGTGATCTTGTCCATCCCCTGTAGTCAAAGTCAACACAGTTCTACCACCCATGATAAACACTAGCAAGAGAATTGGCTGTATTTTTAATTCTCATGTCCTAGTTCCACCAGAACATGTTGATGCCCAGTCAACACAGAAATCATGGACTCCGAATCCCATCCATTTAATTTCTAGAAAGGTTAAGTGGTTCTTGCCATTAAAAAATTATATTCTATTTATGAGATGGTCGTATAGATTTACCAGGCTCTTAACTCCTTTCAAAAGTTTCACAGAGCAAATGGTCCTGGATGCTGCCACATATAGACACATGCAAAAAGAAGAGGTCTTCATGTTCCAGGAAACACTGCATTAACATGTTCATTTTTTGGCCGTGGCAAATATCAGACCAATGCTGAGGTTCTTTCTGCGACTTGATACATGTCATTTCCTATAGGTAAAGGAAATCTTTAAGAATGGCATATAGATATGACAAGAGCCATGTCCAAGATCCATGGCAACACGTGGCCAGAGAAGAGTCCTCAACTACATGTTAAACTTGGATAGATCTGAGTTGGTTTTGTAGTGGCTGCATTTATCCAAAAGGAGGTTCATAAGGTGAAAAAATAAGCTCCACCAAACTGATGTGTTATAAAGTTTGGTTCTGCATTTCTTTGGTTTCTCAGTCACCTGGAAATTTATTGCATTAGTTATTCCTACTGCACAACTTGATTTGTTCCCTTTTTTCGTCAGCCTGTATCTTCAGCTCCTGACCTATGAAAATTGCTGTCTCTGTCAGCTCTGCCTTATCGCTTCTCTTATCTGTAGGATGGATCTTTGTATCACTTGGGGCTGACCAATTCTCTTTTTTCCAAGACTATCATTTTTTGCTGTATCCTTCTGAAAAAAAAAAAAAAAAAAACAACCCAAACCTAGCAGCTTTCTATAATCTTGATTCCCTTCCAGCTGTTTTCTGTATTTGCCACAAGCCTTCACTGTTCCATTCTCAAAGCACTTTAAGACATATTGAAATTCAAAGTAGAGCTGTTAAGACTTTACTCAGCATGGCCTGCATCTTGCATAAATAGCTGTTACATTTTTTAAAATGTCACTACTGTTTTAACAGAGCATTAAATGCAATTGTGCATTTATTGTATTCAAATACTACATGGTTCCTGCGGGATGCAGCAAATTGCACAGTACTGGTCCTGCATCATTCATCCTGGAGAAAGTGGTCTGATACATGGGACAGAGATGGGGAAATGATGGCTTGGTGGGTCTGTGGGCAGCTGCAATAACCAGGCAGAGAGAAGAGGAGCTAGATGGGTCTGCCACCTTCTTGTTGCTCTGCTCTCACAGAGCTATCCAGAAGGAAACACCTTTGAGACTTTTCTCACTTGTCAGTCAACTGGGAAAGGCTCTTAGCTAGTCTCCATGATGACCCAAACAGAAAATGCTGCCTGTTTGTTTTCTTCCTTGATTTCTTCCTAATAGTCTGCCTGAACAGAGGCAAACAGCGATCAGGCTGAGGGAAGCCAAAGGTTGTGCAAATACAAACTCCTCTGCTGTGTTGTGCTGCCTTCAGAGCTGCACAGCAGAGGCCAGCCAAAGCACTCCAATAGCCTACAACCTGGTGAGTGCCAAAGTCACCCTATTTCTCATGGGGCTTTGCCCTTAGCACATTCACTGTGTTGCTGCATGAAGGATGGCACTGGATAAGGACAGCAGAATATAGAATGATAGAATGCTTTGGGTTGGAAGGCACCTTTAAAGGTCATTTAGTCCAAGCCCCCTGCAGTGAGCAGGGATATCTTCCACTAGATCAGGTTGCTCAGAGCCCCATCCAACCTGACCTTGAATGTTTCCGGGGGTGGGACATCTCCTATTTCTCTGGACAACCTGTGCTGGTGTTTCATCACCCTCATTGTAAAAAATTTCTTCCTTATATCTAGTCTGAATCTTCCCTCTTTTAGTTTAAAACTATTACTCCTTGTCCTGTTGCAACAGGCCCTGCTAAAAAGATTGTCCTCATCTTTCTTATAGCCCTCCTTTAAGGACTGGAAGGTCACTATAAGGTCTCCCCAAAGCCTTCTCTTCTCAGGCTGAACCCAACACTCTCAGCCTTTCTGCATCACTCTAAATAGGGGCACTGTCACTGGCCCACGGAGCCACCTGTTCCTTAAAAGGGCTGCACTTTCAGCTCGCTGTCTGGTGAGTGCCACAGTTGTCCTCTGTTCCCCCACTTCTCATCCCACCCAAGTTACTTGCACCCAGGCATCATCATCCAAAGACTGTGCCCACCAGCTGTGGCTCTGCTTTCTTGGCTGCTCCCTCTTCTAGGTCCTCCCAGCCTTTATCTGGAGAGCATGTCTTTTCCCAGGGCAGGTCTGACACATTTGACTTGCCTGATGGCTCCCGCTGAATGATTTATATGCTTACATGGTGAGCCATCGAACATTAATGGATGCAAACCCCAGCCTTGCACCACGCACCCACCATTGCTTCTGTTCACGCCACAAGCTTCCTTCAGAACAGACTTTTGGTGCTACAGCTGAGTTACTGAAAGTCTAAGTACCCGCTGGAAGTGTGAGATCATTGAGAAAATTAGCCAGAAAGAAAATTTAGATCTATGACTAAATTAATCCCGAGATTAACGCTATCAAAGCAAATGGTGTTCATAGAAAGTCTTGTTTTCTTTATATTCATTTGAGAGAAAATCAAAAGAATGCTAAAGGCAAATTTCATCTAGCAGAACTGGAAAAGAGACCATGGGGACAAAGCTGTAATTACTGGTATTTCCTATCTGTTGAAACCTGTGGGTGGAAAGAGAGGCAGTGAATAGAGTATATTCCAAGGCATTAAAATCGGCTTCTTTTTCTGGACTTTAGCTCAATGCTGCAAATTAGCGGGGAGAAAATAAGCCTCGGAGTGAACAGGCAGAGAAGCCAACTTCTTCGTGTTACTCTTTGCTGGTAGGAAAAACAAAAGGCATTTTTTCCTTCAAGATTTCAAATTCCTAGCAACCCAAACTACAGCTGCTCGCTGACAAGAAGAGAGCATGCAGCAGATCTCAAGTGGTTCAGTGTTCATGTGTCCACACACACTACTATCCTGGTTTCCTTTCTAAACATGTTATTTTAATGAGTGCCCAAGCATGCTGCTTAACTCCTGCTTTCTAGAAACAATGTCCTGAAACAGATTTACCACACTCCAACTTAGGCACCTGCAGAGGTACCTGACTTCAAAGCATCCTGTATACAGTCAGTGGAAGGGATAGGACCCTCACTATCATGACTCAGACCACCGGAGATCAGAATTGCCGTTCCTAGATGCCTGTCTCTTTCTGCTAAGTATTGCAGGTGCTCAGGATACCTGTGCTCCTAAGTCAGTCATTTCACAGAACTAGAAAGGATTATTCCAGATCTTAACATATCTCTACTTATCCCTGTCATCCCACTTGCAAATTTCTCTTTTAGGCAATAGCCGTTATTTGACTGAATGCCTATAGAAAAATAGACACAATTAAAACATGTTTTTCTTGCAGTGAAAAAAAATGTATCTAGCAGTTTGAGATCATTGAATTGTTCAAAAGAAGTCCTATGTCATAAAATGTTTACTTGCTTCCCTATTTATTTTCACGACATTTAATAAATGGAATAGTTTGAGGCTGCATTGTCTGTAAAGGTTTAAAAGTGTAAGTGAAAATGGCTGAGATGCAGCTAAGAAAAAGTGGTGTAATATCGTTAATAATAACACTGATTATAATGATAATGATAGTGTTGTGGGGGTGGTAGTAATGTAAGGTTGATTGGCTGCTCTGTAAACAAGAAATTAGATTTGAAGCATCTACTCTTGGATATCTGTCAGTCCCATTATTCTCCAAACCCACCTAAAATACTGCAAGCTATAGTATGAAATCCCACTTTAAATAAAACAAGCTTTAACTATTAGGTTTGTAATGATTTTAATACAGCCTGTTCTTACATGCGACAATATTGATTTGTATTAGATTACTGCTTTAAAGTGGATTTTTGTCTTAGCTGTTCTAGAATGTGATTTAGTATTTAATTAATACTGCTTCAGTCAAGCTAGGCATGTCACTGGAGCAACACATTTCCTAAACATTTTTGTAAACGGGTTATATTTTCCTTTGCTTGCTGGACTCCTCTATTTAATGATCATCTAGTCTGAAATGAAAACCAGAGAACAATAAACAGCTCCTTCTCTTCTGCATTTCCCTGGCTGTGCATGCACAGGCTCACATCCCACTGTCTCTCCTACCTGTTCTGGGTGAGCCCTGCTCCCTGTCAAACCTGAGCCCAGCCTGTGATCCCGTATTGATTGCAGCAGGACATTAAAAGGGTGCCCAGCGCTTCACAGCCTTCAATTCTGAATTCTTCAGGGAAGGGATTTCATCTTTGTATTTGGTTGTTTCTTTTTTTCAAGAGTGTGTTGAAGTACTGTCAGAATTACAAATAAGATTTTTCTCTTTTTTTTGCCTACTGAACTTTGGCATGTCTCGATGTGCAGTGTTTTATCCTCAAAATCCTGTCTCAGCAACACCTGTGTGGATTAAAGCGTCCAAGGGAACAAGTCAAGTTTGTTCCTATTTGAAACATGCGTCTTCTGTTTAAGATTTAACTATGATTCATAGTTAATTGTTTTTGAACTTTTCACCATTATACTAATACAAAATCCCTAGAAATACAAAGTGACTTCTGCTCTGCCTTTCAGATGGCCACTGCTGAGGCACAGTGGCTAGTTCTGCATCCACTTGGGGAAATTCCCTATATGCAGTGCTCAGGTGGGCTTCACCTTGGCTCCAGAGCAGATTTGGGCAATATTATCATGCCAGGCACTTGATTTTTCAGCTTTCAGCCCAGCCCCTGGCTCTAAGCACAGGCCCAGCCTTTCTTTAGCACTGGAGACTTGATGGAGAGGTGCAGCAGCAGAACCTCAACACACTCTCAAGTCCAGAAAACTTCCCTCCACCTCCCCAAATGCCTGTTGCTGTTCCTGACCAAGATCTCGGCCTGGCCCTCTGGTACAGCCCTGGCACTGGAGGGTGATGCTGGCCATGGGGAATAGAGCTGCCCCCCAGGAGCAGGGTCCACCAGCCCCACCGGCTGGCACACAGGGCCTCACTGCTCTTGGCCCTCAGGGTTTGCCAGCTAGAGAGGCTGAAACAGGCTGCACACTGGGCTTCCCTTTTCTCTCTCTTTTTGCCTTCTCTTCAGAGCACTCGGCACCTACCACATTTCTTTAAATGCATTTGCCCAGTCTTTGTTTGTGTCCTAAAACTCACTCATTCAGGATTCCTGTGGGAGCTGATGTTTCTTGGACGTGTTTTTAAAGAGAAAGACAAGCCAACTACGATTTCCAGAGGTCCGCTCAGGAAGTTGATATTCTCTCTTTTCCAGGGAGCGTTTACTTTCCACGGGAGCATGATCGACATGCCATTACTGAAGCAGGCACAGAACATTGTTACGCTTGCCACAGCCATCAAGAAAAAATGAGCTGGTAAATGAAGCTCTCGCCATGGGGCCCCAGTAGCTGTTTTAAAAGATGACTATAATACTTGGGGGGGAAAAATTAAAGACATCAAGCTTAAGCAGAAATTCATTTCCATTTTGCAGATCTGTCATAGTTTGCTTGCCAGAATTGCTAATTACTAAAACTATTCCCAACTCAAACCACTGCTTGTTCCTGCACAGCCCATGTACTACTCATAGCCTGCAATGAAGTTACATCACCGACTGTGTGACATCACGATAATTGCTACAAATGCAAGATTACGACTTCACTGAAGGAGAAAGGCAAAGCATAAGCTATGAGCTCTAAGAGCAGATGAAAACTGAGCCAAGTCACTTCTATTTGTATCTACGCTTCTTCCCCCTCCGGTGCAGAACTCTCTTCAGAAACAGCAAAGCCTCGAATAATTACACACCAGTTGAAATAGTTGTGACGAAAATCATTACCCTGTGCAGGCTTCACATTTCCTCCCTCCTCTTTCTGTAAATGTGCAAGAGCCATTAAAAATACTGCTCCAACAATGCAGGACTCTTGACTTTCTTCTCTTTTTTGAAGCAGTCGCTATTCAGAGCGTTTCCTCCTGGAAGTGTCCAGCCCGGGAAGGGTTGGATGGCAATAAACTTGTAGTTTTCGGAGACACAATGCAGCAGAACTTGTGCATATGGTCTCGAGTCAGATTTACATCACATTAGGGATACGGCTACAGGTCATGTGGGCCGTGTGGTTAACGGGCTTAGTAAAGCTGTTTTGAAGAGGTTAACCCAGCTTGTAGTAAGGGTAAATAAACATAACAACCAGGCATTGTCCTCTATTCAGCATGTACTCTTATATGGAGGGCTAAAGGGTATTGAAGCTGCAGAGGATCAACTTGTGGTTGCCAGAGGACTCCAATGAAGTTTGAAACACCAACAATCAGAGATTTTGTTTCTGTTCCTCATTAAATCATGAGCTTTTGTGCTCAGACTATGAACGACTGTTCTTTAAGAAATTAACAGAATGGGAAGTTTTAAACTATGCACCAACCTTTTCATGACCTACACAGCAGCAATGCTGCTGCACTTAGACAAACACCGCGGGGAAGGCTGTTCTGTTTATTTAAATTTGTAAATAGAAAACAGTTGTTTTTTAGTTTCATTTTTCACCGCCTCCATGGCCATTTTACGTATGGAGTCACAGTGCCTTATTCCTCCCATCTGCTCACTTGGTATGTTTCCCCTCCGTCTCCGAGCAGCGATTTTAAACATTTTCGGTTATTTTTGGTTTAATTAAGCGGAGAGGAAGGGAGGAAGGAGGAAAAAAAAAAAGAAAAAGAAGAAGCAAAAACCACAAACCAACAAACTCACCGACCAGCCCGTGTGGAAGCAGCGAGAAACAGGGGGGGTGGGGGGCGGGAGCGCCTCTCCGTGGCCCCCCCGGGAACGGCCGGGGCGCGGCGGGGCTGGGCTCGGTCCGAGGGGTGACCCACAGCCCCCCGAGGGGAACGGCTGGCAGTAGGGACTCCCACCGTGGAGTTTGGGGATGAGCAGCTCAGACCAACACCCCCCGCCCGAAGCCCCTTCACCCAGGTGCTGTTGCGTCCGAGGGCGCTGCGCAGGGCGATCTCTTACAGCGCGGGGACCTCCGGGCTAATCTGATTAATTAAAGACTACCTGTTTATATTGCGCCTCGCAGCTTTTCCCCCACACACACCTCCGTGCGATTCAGGGCCTCCTCCGTTATTAATTCTTGGCCGACTAAATTATGGGTAACGCTATTTAAACATTATCAGAACTAATGAGAAACAATTACTTAGAAGATGAGCTGGGACAAGCCGGAGCTGGGCACATGTGTAGTTATCCCCGCAGATTACGTTAATAAATCATCAGGTGCAAGGCAAGGCGGAGGCGAGGCCTGGCGCAGGGAACAGAAAATGAGATTTATGAGATATAGGGATTGGAGTTGTTTTTTTTTCTTTTCTTTTCTTCTTTTTTTTTTTTTTTCCATAATTTTTTCATTAATCTCAATAGGACCCGTGTGGCGTAGATTGTTTTATTCCCTTAATACCGCACCGAGGGAGGGGGGGGGTGGAACACGACGACAGAGAAGAGGATTTAAAAAAAATAATAATGTCTTCATTGTTTTACTGAAGTCTTAACTACGACGTGTGAGGAGCCCGCGGGAGCTGCGCGGCCGCGGAGGCAAGGCGGGGAGCGGCGGAGGCCCCCCCCCCCCATTAAACCCAGGAAATATTAATAAGCTCTTTTGAGGTGTTTAAGCGCAAGCAACCTCTTCGCTTCCGCAGCTGGCTGCTTAAGTAACTTCATTTCGTGACCCATACGCGGAGACATCAAATATGCAAATCAAATGTTGGATATATCCAAATTTCTCCCTAAATTTCCCCGACATTCCCCCCTCCCTCCCCGCCCCGCAGCGGAAAATCCTGCTTCCATTTAATAGTCTTAACGATTTTAGCTTTATAAGAAATAAAATCCGATTTATTTGTGTTTTTCGTTTACTTTTGGAAGCTTTCCGTGGTTTTCCGGCTTTATTCTTCTCCTCTTTCTTTCTTTTTCTTTCTCTCTTTTTCTTTCCCTCCTGGTGCTAGGCAAGCAATTGATGAAACAAAACAGATTATAAGATTAGCAGCAGGATTTTGTGCATATTAATGATAGGGAAGGGCGCCGAATGGGTTTGTAATTGCAGATCTTGCGCTTGGGATTGGGAACTGTAGCCCTGCTACAGCAAAGACCCCCCTGTGAGGTTTTCACATTGGAACTTAGGGGAAAAGTGAAAAAGTAATTACCAGAGCACAACACTGAAATGTTAAAGCACTTATTCTTTCTTTCAGCGTTCTGTTTTAAAGAGAGAAAACGGGCAAAATGGAAAATAAATTACTTTCAAATAAGTAGGTTAGCACCTGAATGCTGGTACGCATTTTCCAGTCTTTTTTTTTTCCTCTCTCTCTCCTTTTTTTTTTTTTTTCAAATTCTAGCAATTATTTAGCAGGGCATTTGCTTCTGAACCTGCCATCCAAGCAGCAGAAACGGGGGAAGGGAGGGCACGGGAAGCTCGGGAACACAGGAGCGCTCCACCTGGGAGGTTTGAAGTGAATATCGCCAAGAAACCTTGTTCAAAGCTGCAGTTTGAAATTTAGAGGGATGATTTTTTTTTCCCCCTCCCCTTTTTTCTTTCGGCTTTGTTTTGAAATCGGGGATTAAAACGAGAAGATTGTTTTGGTTTCCTCTTGGACGCAAGTATCAAACGGTATTTTAGCAAGGAATGCATTTCCCAACCACAAATCCCTCCCAGGAATATTTCGTGTTCCCTGCAATATCGAGAAGTAACCTGACACTGAATTTTAAGTCTTATTAAGGGTCCCTCCTTGTTTCCTGGGTTGCTTCAGCCCTCCTCCTCTGAGCTTACTCTTCCTAAAATCCAGATTTTTGCCTTTAAAACACGGTGCTTCTTTACTGACTTTCTTAATCCTTCTCTCCTATGATTAACAGAAAAAAAAATGACTGAGGTTTCATGGCACCTACTCGCGCGTATTGTTTTAATTCTGCTTTCAACGGAAAATAAATGTATCTGGTGGAAATTAGGCTTTGAAAAATTTTTTTTACGAGCCAATAAAAGGGAGTATCTGCTCCTCAGGCAGTAATTTCTAATTTCGAGGTGGATTTAAAAAAAAAAAAAAAAAGAAAAGAAAGAAAGAAAACCCAACTTTGACCGCATTTTGTCCGTCCCATCGCTCCAACCCTCTCTTCTCCCACCTTCACCTCCCGCAGGTCCAGAGCATGGCAAAGCTCCGAAACAGGGCTATTTTTTAACTACTACTTTAAAGATCTAAAAAGAAAAATTTAAAAAGTGAGAGGGTAGGGAATCCCGTGAGGCTTTTACTATTTTCTCTTTTTCCCGGTGCCCCGGGACGTGGTATCCGCGCAGCCCCCGGAGAAGCCCCGGTGGGCAGGTTTGGGGTACCGGTATTTGCAGGAGCTGTCGCTTTAACGGAGGGGGAGTCCCCCGTGGTCCCCCCTTCCAGGGCTGGAGAAGCTGCCAGCGGCTCCCAGGGCGGTAGGAGGGGACGTCCCGCAGAGCCCCACACCGCGGCGGGGCCGCCGAGCAGCAGCCGCGCGGGAGGGATGGAGGGAGGGATGGATGGATGAGTGGATGGATGGGTGGGTGGATGGATGGCAGCCCTTAGCGCCGTGGGGACCAGGACAGCCCTGTGCCTTCCTGGGCTGCTTCCAGAAGGTCCATGGAGAAAGGGAAGGGGAGAAGGAGGAAGGGATGCCTTAATCACACCCATTACCCTGCCACCAGAACGGTCTCCTCTGGCCACCCTCATGTCCACAGCACCCCTTCAGCCAGGACCAGAATGCCTATGGAAAGGCCACTTGCAGAGAGGTACACACACCAGCCTGGCACCAGTGGTGCCTGCAAGGGCAAGCAAAGAAATTAGTGCCCTGCATCTCCTTTACCTCTTCCTTCCCATTCACAGTCTCCAGAGGGCCTCTTTGTCCCCTCCATGTACCCCAGGCCTCCCTTCACTCCCTGGCATTGGAATTCCCTCACTGGGAACAGGAGGGGGGCTCTCCTCTCCATATCCAGGGGTTCAGGTAATGAGTTGCAGACCAGCAATGTCCTCTATGTGCCCATACAGCAAGCAGAGGAGAGATCAGTTATCCTCACTCTCTTTGCAGTTATTGCTTCCCAAATTAAGACTGAAGCTCCTAAACCTGGCATAACAAAGCCAATAGCGTAAGGTGCTGCTCAGACTGATGTCTTCAGAAATGCAAGAGGTTCAATTCCTAAAGCTGTTGTAGGTGCCTGCTGCCTGCTGACATCGTTTGAAGCTGATCATCTCAGTGAGAATGAGGAGTGTTAAATGCCTATGCTTGGGCATCTGTAATTTAAAGTGTGGTTCCACATAGCTCTGGATCTTATTCTTACTTTTACTCCTATTTCTGCTAGCGCTGCTGATGTTATTAAAGTTGTGATACCAAGCACTTGCATCAGTTAGGAATTTTCTAAAGTGAAGCTTGCTGAAGGTAAAAACCTTGTCCCTGTGTGAGACATGTCTGCAATAGCCTAGAATTTATGGGAGACACATTCATGCTGCTGGAAACACCTGGTCTAGACTTCCTGGTACCTGACTTCATTCCTGGCTTGCTTTTGTAGTAGTCCCTAATATATAGCAGCATTTGTGCAGGTCTGGTACACTGTGGGGTGCCACTGGAAATGCTTCATGTTAACTCTGCATGTCCTGTCCTATGTAAAAATACAGCTCATATACAGTCAGTAGTGCATGTCTCGCTGCAAATCTGACCATCACTAACAGCCCTGCCTTCAGTTTTGTCACCGAGAGGCCCATGGTTGGATAATATGGAATCAGATACTTGCAGTTCAGGGGGAAACTGGTGGCAGAGGATATGCAGAAACTGTCCAGTTACGTCACTGGTGTTTCTGTGCGACAGCACAGATGAAAGAACAAAATCATTTCCACCCTCTTCAATTGTCAGCACTTGGGCCATCAGTGAAGGGTTCATGTTTTATTTTAGTGTTTAAGAAGGTTCCCCAGGTCTGTAGTACTTGGTCAGAGTGCAGGGAAGAGCTGTGATCTCTGCCCACGAGATGCCTCAGAAGAAGCTCTCCGGGAAGAGACTGCCCATCCCTGCCTGCCTCAACTTCATCACTCCTGTGACTGCTGGGGCACCAGCAAAAATTATCCCTCCTGAAAGAAAAGGCCACTCCTGGACCAACAGTAAAATCTCTGTTGGTGCAGTTCTAAGATTTTGCAAGGAGCTACAAAATCCAGAGGGGAATTGGATTAACTGACTTCACCATATGGATCAATTGATGTCTAATATTTTGTTGAATATTAAGGATATACCAGATTTACAGAAAAAGGCACACAGTAAGTTCAGTAATAAATGTAAATATGTCTCTACATTGTAGCTATATTGAACAATTCTTTCTGCAACATTCAGTATTTGTTAGAGGGGTGTGTGAGGGTGATGTGTACAGTGTATGTTTGCTGTCACAGCTTTGAGAATTGAGGGTGTCTTTGTGCCTAGGTTTTCCTGAAGCATGCACGTTCTCCAGTATAGGCAGACAGAGAAAACTGGGAGGCTGTCCCATTTCGTGTGGAGAGATGTAAAGAGCTATGCTCGGTTCCTGGCCTCGCTCCCCCCTTACCGACATCGGTTTGTGTCAAGTTTACCATTAAAAACCCTGCTGCTGTAACACTCTATTTGAGAGGTGGGGGAGAAAGGATAATAAACTTTTTTTTAATTGCTTCCCTGGCTATAAATTAGCATGCATTGGGCTAAATTTTTTTTTCTGTGAACAAAAGCACAATTGACAGCGAGGCTTAGGGAAAGTAGGGAGGGAGCTCTGAGCCCCAAGGCTCCCCTGAGCATTGAACCTGAGCGGAGGGAGGCCTTGTCTGTGCCCAGAAGTTGAAGGGCACTGAGAACTACAACAAAACAATAGGGATTTTTATGTTTCACTGACTGTTTTTGCAGCTGCATCTTCCCCCCCTCCTCCTCTCTCCCCCTCCCACCATTATTTCATGTGAGAACCAAGTATGAAAATAGAAACCATGGATTTCCCTCCTGCCACTGCCAATGTGCATAAAACCAGGCCAGAAATCACCAGAGATCTGAGGTTAGTTGTAAGTCAGTGTTATAGGCAAAAGCAGAAATTGTTTTGTGCTTCTACACCGTAATTTCATTTCTGTAGTCATGGACATAAAGACAGGGCTGAAGCCCACCAACTGCACTGTGGGTTCGACATGATCGTCTTCACATCCCTGAGTCTCCTGATGGCATTTGAGGAGGAGCTGACAGAACCCACTGAGTTCTGCCTTTCCAGCTCCCCTTCCATGCACACCTCCTATTCGGCTCTAGAATACCTGATAAACCATCTTTTCCCATGATAAAGGCTCATATAAGGTAGTTTTTCTCCAGAGCTGTCTGTGGGAGCCCTTATGCTACTTCTCCCCTGGTGCACCTAGTTGCCAACCTGAACAAAGAGCAGACCAGAAGTAGGCAGGCATGGACCAAAAGTGACAAAGCAAATGTTAACAGAGATGTGGCCTAAGAGGTAGGGAAATACTGGTGAAAAGTAGATAAGAAATGTCTAAGGGATGGGGAGGATAGATACATTTTCCTTCCTTCCTTCCTTCCTTCCTTCCTTCCTTCCTTCCT
>VYZX01024601.1:181522-200968 GCA_013401335.1 Brachypteracias leptosomus
CCTTCCCTTCCCTTCCCTTCCCTTCCTTGCCCCACCACACTGCTATTTAGAGAGATGAGGAGTTCTGGGTATTTTCACATGCAGCCTTCCTGACTTCTCCAATATTATTCTTAGCTCAGTGCACCTTTGCCTCAGGGAGCAGACTATGGTGGGGTGGAAAACCCAGGGTATGGTCATCTGAGCAGGCATGTACCCCACCTCATCCACCACGCATTCGCTTGCAGAGATGGTCTGTCCCCTGAGATCCTTTCCCTTACCATCTATAAGGAGCCGTGTGTGAAGGCCCACCCCTCCCAAGAGTGTGTCAAACCTCTCTCCAAGCAGAAATTCCAGTAGATGCTGAAGGTGTGACTGGGCAGTGGTGATTCCCAAGGTATGTTTCCTAACAGGTACTGATTTCATTTCGTGTATCAGAGACGCAGCAATGAATCCAAAACACCAACTCTTTCACATTAAGGCACACTCTTCCAACTGCATTTTAGATTCTGACAATGTTTATATCCTTTAAAACTTTTTTTTTAGTTTGTATCTTATTTCAAAATAAATTTACTGCAAATGTAATATAATTTCCAAGACTCAAATCATTCTTTGCTCACTGTATTATAGAAGGAACCATTTGCAAAAGTCATTAAAATTCTCACATTTGAATCAATTTCAGGCTAGTGTCCTGTTATCCAAGGCTGTCAGTCACTTTTTTGGTCGTATTTTATGTGATTTTAAAAATGGTGTATTTTCTGCTGTTACTATTAGAATTGTATAAAACATCTTCTTTGCAGAACTGTGAAGTGCTTTAAAGGCACCAATTGAAATGACAAGGCATTGTCCAAATTGAAATTTATTTCCTCCAAAACGGTGTCCTGAACATCCAGGTGGTAATAAACATTTTTCAACCGTGTACAAACTGTGAATTGTATTTGAAATTAAATCTCCACATTAAAATCTGCATTGCTGAACCTCCCGCTGACAGCCACCTTTCTCCTGAAAAGTGACATCTTCCCTGGCACTGATGGGGCAGGAGTTCTGTGGCATGTATTACTGAGTGATTTCCTATCGCTCTTCAGATATCAGGACTTTATAGCAACATATACCTAAAATGTATAAAGGATGCGAGGTGTGTGAGGAATACAGGAGGGGGGCACCTTGGGTTTAGCGACGAAAGGTGGTTTCGTCCTGACATACAAGGGTGGAAACCGTTTTACAAACCTCTATTAAAGCACAATATTGCTGATGTCACAAATTATGTCATTTTTCAGCAAGCTGTTAGGTAGCAGCAGGATACTTGGAGGTCCCAATCTGAGTTCACAGCTTGAGGCCTCATCATCCATTGAAGTCAAGGAAATACTCCAGTCCCCTGGCCCTCTGTTTACAAATAATATATCAAGAATCAGGATGCCCACAAATGAACTTTCAGGCACTGAGCTAAAGGAAATATGTTTGTGTGTGTATATTTTTACACATATATACTATATATTTGTCTATATGTGTATGTGCATACACACATTTATGTGTAGTACAACTGAAGTCTGCAGTTTGCAACTGGATTTTTTTAAACAAGGGGTTTTTTTTATTCTTTGATATACAGAACTGATCTTTCATGACCCATTTTGTACACAGAACCCCCACCAAAGTTACAGATAGCTGCATAGAAAAGGGGTACAAAGCATTCCTATTCATTTCTCCTTTTTAAAATAGTGGGGGTTTTTTAATATTTAGTGCTTTCTATAACGTAAAAGAGCTCTGATCTAATAAAATACACATAAGAAGGTGTTTATCTATAATGGAGTTCAGTGGATGTGTGAAACAAAATAATCAGAATGTCTAAACATGTACTAATTAGTACAGCAGAACAGCTTGTTGGAGGGTCTCCTCATCTCCTGGATGAGCCATATTTAGATGTGTGTTTCCTCCCACCAGAGTGGAATATGCCATTATGTTCTTCTGGCAACGCACGTATACCTGGGAGACCACAGCCTACGTTAGAAGACATTAAATAAATAGTATGTGGTCTGAGGCTGTGAAACAACCCAAGAGAAGGAATTAAATCCAAAGCTAATGATGCCAAACTCATGAGTGGGTGCTTTTTACACTCGTGTGTATTAGTGAGAGCCAAAGCTGGAATATCAAGTCACAGCTTTGAAATTCCTGACTTTTGCCAGTGTGTTAACATCACTACCCTAACAGAATGAGGGTACTGACAGCGAGATGGTGGCCAAACAAGGCATTTTATCCCTGTGTTCTCTCCTTAAACTGATTCCAATATTTTGCTACTTATTTACTGGCATCATTGGCCATAACTTCCTCTATTGGAAATGATATTACAAGGTTGGATTAACTTCTCCTCTATAGCATATTCCTGACTTAATTACCGCTGCAGCTATCCCCCACTATCTGCACAATAAATGCTGTTGCTTACAGAAACATGATTACAGGATTAGAATTATTGGGCCCTCGCCCAGACAAGCACGGTGACATAGCATAGCACTGGCACCTCTGAAAGCTACACTGACCTCAGGCATCTCTACATCAAAGGCCACAGCCACAATCTGAGCTTCATTAGCTTTCAAGGCTGAAGCTACAGGAGCACTACTTCCTCAGCCACTAATGGGAAACACTCTCCTCCATTTGCTGTTGAGGTGTTAAAAGTTCCTCTTAACATCAGTTACTGAGCTACAGCTTCACTGGTATCCCAGTAAAATAAAAATGACTTGTGGAGTGGGAGCTGAGTTCAAATTGAAAGGCTAAGTTGGGCATCCCTTACTCAAACAAAGGGCAGTCACCAGTGCAGGGATGCTTCAGAAGTGAGGACTACAGAGGAAGGAGCACCCCAAGTCCCAGACTGGGAGCTATAGGAAAATTCCCGAAGCTTCTGAAGGGTTTCATATGGTTGTTTCCAACTGTTTAATCACTGAGGTATCTGAAGGATGCTCTGGTTTTAATTTGTAGGATGTAATGCAGATGATTATGCAAACAAGGAGAGCTTGGCAGCTAGCTGCAACTCAAAGCATGTACATCATGGGATCTGCACTCATCATGTGAAATCTGTGAATTGTGATAACTCCTCTAGCCCCCTGGTTGATCTGCACCCACAAGGAAGAGACTTGGGAGATAACATTTAATCCCAGAGAGAGAAAAGCTAGTCAGAGAGAGAACCACAAGGTGGCAAAGCACTAGGTTAGAATCACATTGAATTATAGCTTCCAGAAAAAAAAAAAAAGTGTAGTTCCTATGTGGAAATGTCTCTTAAGTTTTGGTGTACCTCAGTTCTTCTTTATATAGCCAGAATATTAGGATTTCCTCTGTCTTGTCTATTTATACGATAGATTCTGGCACACAGCTCACCTCTTACCATGTTTGTACAGTCCTAGCACAGTCATTTGGGCCTTGTGGTTATTACCTTAATTGAATAGTAATATCATAGAATGTATTGGGTTGAAAGGGATCTCTAAAGTTCATCTAGTCCAACCCCCCTACAATAAGCAGGGACATCTCTAACCAGGTCAGGTTGCTCAGAGCCCCATCAAGCCTGAATATATGAAGGATAAGGCTACATTATCAACTTGCTCAAAGAAACCAGCTAAGTGGCTGGGTGATGTGGAAGAAGTTTCATGACTCTGACTAGAAGTGGGGAATAAATACCTGTTCCATGAAAATACTTGAGAATGGTAGGACATATTCCACCATGGTGAGCACAGAGGACCAGGAAGTGGCTTTATATGAGAATAAAATGGCTGGAATACATAATTTGTATTAAAAGACCTCAATAAGACTAAATAAATTTAAAAAAAAAAAAAAAGAATAAAGTGGAAGAGAGTTAGAGGGTTTACACTGAAGATCTTGCTTTTTTTTCTTCAGTCCAACTAGCCTTCTCTGGTGCTTTGCCTATGAAACTGTAATTTCTAATTTTTAAGATGGTGCTGAATAAAGTGGTTTGCCCGTGATCCTGCAGGCTGGGGCAGCTGGATAAGGTGGGCGGGTCAGGTCCTGCCAAGGATAAGGCTAAGGAATTACAAGGCTGGCCTCTGGAGCTAAACTGCTCCTTCTCCTCAGGAGGTAAGAGACTTGCCCAGGTCTGAGGAGCTCCTTGCAGCTGGAAGATTTAGTGGGCTCAGATATTAGCAGGATCACATGTCGGCTCCAGAGTTTTCTCCAGCTTGCATGTTTGATAAAGCTCAGAAGCTTGCTTCAGCTGGCAAGTTTAACTTAATCTCTTGGGTCTGTTCTGCCCTAAACAGCCTGCTCATGTTGTCAGAGCTCATTTCAGTTTTCCAAGCTTTAGGCTGGGTTAGGAACTAAGGCATGATTAGAAACCAGAGTAAGAAGAATCCAGCTGATTTTCAGCTAAGCACCTTTTCACCACAAACAGAGATTTACAAAAAGGCACTTATTTCCTAGGAAGTTGTCACTGAATTTCCTTTTAAATTAAATTACCACCATTCAAAGAAATAGGAAATTCCTCCTTATGTGTACATTTTTCATGAATTACTGATTCTTTCCAGGCTTTCCCTTTGCCACATGTCCAGGGCAGTGACCCCAGCTCAAGCATTGCAACGGCTCTCTGATGAGCAATGGTTTAAGTATTGTAGCAGCCACTGCTGTTACAGCAGAAATCCAAGCCCTTCGATTTGCAAGCTCGGGAAGTATGTGATGTTAATTAGAAGCACTCACTCCCCTTACTGAGTAAGATCAGGGGTGGTGTGTAGGCATAGGTTGACCCAGGGAGGGTAAAGAGGGCTCTTCTCCCTGTCAGCGCCAGGAGCTGCAGCCCTTACTGTCATTTCACATGACACAGATGCAGCTCTATCATGGGTTTAATTTTCATTCATTTTCATTATTTTCTCATCTGTCTTTCTCTTAGGGCCACAGCAGCATGTGAAACGTGGTAGGGTAAGTAGACATAGGAAGGGAAGACAGTGATATTGTGGTTCAGGCAAGAGCATTGCTCTTCAGAGCTGGCATGTTCTTTAGAGGTGATATACAACCATCTTTGGTGTGACGCTCCTATTGTCACTAAAGATGATTGCCGTAACGATTTCAAGGTGTTTGAGGCTCTGTGGAAAGATCTAATTCAAAGCCAAGAAAGGTTGTCAGGAATTTTGGACCAAGGGCAGCCAGAAAATATAAAATTTAAAAGATCTAGAAATGCAGATTTCTAAGATTGTCTTTAAATAAGAAAAAAATATGGGGGAAGCAAACAGCTTCCCTCTTCCTCTAGCTTGCCAGCATGCTTTGATGGGAAACAGGGAGGTGGTCTCAGGAACACTCGCTCCAGCCTCCTGTTCATAAGTAGCAGGAAGGCCTGTCAAACCTGTCAAACTCCCTGAGCTCCTGGGGTTTACAGACTTCTCTCAGCTACCCCAAGCAAAACCACAATCCCATAAAGAGGCCTTTTCAGCAAAACCTTCTGCCATTTGCCTGAAGCCAACAAATCACTCATTTTGAAAAAAAAAATCTATTTCTCATTTGGAAACATCCCTCCCCCCTATGCTCACTCTCTCCTGGTGAAGCCCCAAGCGATGGCCTTGCAGCAGCACTTTTCTGCAGAAACCTGCCACCGCAGTCTATCTCAGAGCCCATAATCTGCAGTCCATACAAAGACCAAAGTCTCACTGGTCCAAAGAGAGTCTGGCTTGGATAAGGACTGCAGAAATTACCACCTGGCTTCAGCCAGACCTCCAGGTTGGGGTAAGACAGATTGCATTCATTCATATCCCTTGCCTCTTGGTGGACTTTTCTGAGATACTTGGCTCCAGCTAGCTGCCAAGGTGTACATCCCACACTCTTTGCTGAGAGACATCCAGGCTGTCTAGTCTTTTCCCTTCCTTTCTTTCCCTATATTGCTTCATCCTTTCCCTGCAAGTTGCTGTGGAAACAAAAGCTCCCACATCATCACCACTAGCCCTATTCTTTGCCCCCATGCTATATCTATCAACTGCTGGTCTCCAAACTCACGCCTGTCCCACCAGCACATAGCTGATGGAAAGCTGCAGTGCCACTGATCCAAGACTCAGCTGCCAACAACATGAACCTCTGCAGTTCTCTGGACCAGTGGTAGGTTATGGTGTCTAATACAATGACAGAAAAAAATGTAGCCCCAAAAGAAGAGGGCAGATGTGAAGCAGCAGCCACTTCTGGAGGCAATACTGGATTTATTTGAATAGAGATGCAGGGGAGCATTCTGCCCTGAATTATATGCCTGACCATGGGTTTGTCAGCTATTTTCTGACATCATTTTGGGCTTATCCCAACTGGCATATGTCTTTGGCAATTAGCTATATGTCAAATTATATTGTTTGATTTATAGGTGGCAGATCAGAAGACAAGACACCATCATTTTTTCATGTAATTGCTGAGAGTAAGAGAATCAAGGTCCACCAGGGCAGAACCATATCAACACCATAAGAAATAAAACAGTGATTACGCAACGGGAGCAAAAAGTGGCAACTTCAATCTGCAGTTTACTCACAATATGGGAGACAAGCTCTGGCAAGAGTTAAGCAGTCATCAATACATGTGTAGTAAGGGCAGTATAGCAGAAGCAAAAGTCTGTCAACAACACAGTAAACAATGATATCATGAAGACTGAAGCAAAACTTCATAGCCTGAAACAGCCTGAAATACGGGGTATTTGGAAAATGGGACTTACCCTATGCTATGATTTGAAATTCTAATTAATTTTACATCTATTTTAACTCTGCATGCAATAAGACACCCATGACCACCTGATCAAATGCTTGAAAATCCCAAACCATATTTAAGGTCTAGTTTTCCAAAATGTATTCATTTGAGGCAAAGAGGGGTTCTTTCTACATACTTAGAAACAGCTGAAGTCTATTCAGCAGAGGCTGAAACACTCATACTATATGAAAAATGAACAGTATGTGGACTATATTAGACTTGTTCTTCTCCAGAGTGCAAAATACTAAAACAAAGTGAGAGATAAACAATCTGGCACACTTCCTTAGCACCTAGAGATACTGAGTCCATAAGCAGGCCTCTTAATAGGCGCAAGCAGAAATATGACAGAAAAAATGAATTAATCTCCAGTTCATTACCCAAGTTCCCACAGATTGGGATTTCCCCATGGCAAAGGGTGTGTTTCAAGATAAGATTAATCCACAATCATGGATTTTATTCAGAAGTGGTTCATAGCCCTATATATTAAAAAAGCAGATACAACTACTATACTTGTTGATTGACTTGTTGGGCCACGAGGATGATCAGAGGGCTGGAGCACCTCTCCTATGAAGACAGACTAAGAGAGTTGGGGTTATTCAGTCTGGAGAAGAGAAGGCTCCAAGGGGACCTTTTTGTGGTCTTCCAGTATCTTAAGGGGGCCTACAAGAAAGCTGATTAGGGACTTTTTAGGATATCAGGTAGTGGTAGGACTAGGGGGAATGGATCAAAACTAGAGGTGGGTAGATTCAGATTAGACGTTAGAAAGAAGCTCTTCAACATGAGGGTGGTGAGACACTGGAACAGGTTGCCCAGAGAGGTGGTGGAAGCCTCATCCCTGGAAGTTTTTAAGGCCAGGTTGGATGGGGCTCTGAGCAACCAGGTCTAGTGGGAGGTGTCCCTGTCATGGCAGGGGGGTTGGAACTAGATGATCTTTAAGGTTCCTTCCAACCCTGACAATTCTATGATTCTATGTATATACATATATGAAAGAATATGAATGTAGCAAGAACTGACAGGAATATTTAAGATGCACTGACAACAAACTGTTGCCTATCTTAAATCTCTTTTCCCTTGTGATTCATGCTTTTCATATTTAAGAACAACCATAGAATCATAGAATCATAGAATGGTTTGGGTTGGAAGGGACCTCAAAGATTATCTAGTTCCAAGCCCTCTGCCACGGTAGGGACACCTCCCACTAGACCAGGTCGCTCAAGGCCCCATCCAACCTGACCCTGAACACCTCCAGGGATGAAGCATCCACAACCGCCCTGGGCAACCTGTTCCAGTGTCTCACCACCCGCAGAGTAAAGAATTTCCTTCTAATTTCCAATCTAAATCTACCCTCTTCCAGTTTGAATCCATTACCCCTCATTCTATCACTACAGGCCTTTGTGAAAAGTCCCTCCCCAGCCTTCCTATAGGCCCCCTTCAGATACTGGACGCCCGCAATGAGGTCTCCCCAGAGCTTTCTCTTCTCAAACATTGCAGTTCAGGGTGGATAATGGCCACCAAGCCCGGAATCCTGTCTCCAAGGGTGCACATGCTGGATGCTTCATAAAAAGGACACGCTGACACTTCCAATGCTCTTCTGCAGCCCACTCACCTCCTCCATCTGTAAAGGACAGTGAGATACACCAGCTCCTTGCACTCAGACCCTGCACCAACAGTCATCTGTGTTTTGTAAGGACCAAAGTCCTTACAAAAAGTGTACAAATCTAGCAATTAGGACAAACTATCCATTTATCTGTGACCTGAGCAAATAAGATGAGCAGTCAGACACAATGATGTGGAAATGTGTGCTTTGAATGTTAAAGACACCTTTTTTTTTTGGCATATCCAGGCTTGAAAAAGGAAAACTTGGAAAATGGTTTCATAGTTAAGATAAAATGATCAATGTCCTCAAAACTGTATGAGAAAAAGAAAAAGCAGCCTCTGGTTCATACGTGATGTACTAAAACTGAGGGGTGACACAGAAGTGGATTAGGGGGAGGCAGAACAGATCTCAGGACTGTTCACTTTGTCTAGGAAAGAGTTGACAGGATACACAAAACTGATGCATGCTTGAGGCAGCCACGTTGGCTCCTGCTCCACTAGAAAGGGAAATGTTTGCCACATGGAAGCAGAAAACATTGGCAGAAAAATAACTTTAATTTCCAAACTTGAAAAAGAGTATTACAAGCAAGGGGGGGGGGGGGGAAAGAAAGAGAGGAATAACATTCACCTGGACTCTGATTCCACCTTCAGGCTCTGGCCCTATGATGGGTATGTTTGAAAGTAATTAATTTGTGAAAGAGAGCTTAAAGGTAACTTCTGACTGCAAGATAAAGAAAAAGCATGTATGCCCATCACCTGTGGGCTGGGATGAGGATGAGTGAAGACTCCTTGGAGGAAGGAAACACAGCTCTCTCACACCAGCACAGAGACCTGGCTGACATTACAGATGTATATAGCATGCATATGTTGTTATATACACGCATACTGGGAAAAGGCAGTAGAAGAAGCCACAGCTGTAACATGCACTTTGCAAATGCTCATCCTTCTATGATTCTCCTGGTTTGAGCCTTGTGTCAGCTTAAGACCCAGAAGAAAAACAAAAAGGCATATTTATCTCTTGCCAGGGCCAGGAGAGAGTGGCAAAACCTTATGAGACAAAATGTCTCATCTACAGCCTTCCATGCCTGTTGTCATTTGCATCCTGCGCCTAATGGAAACCTGCCTGGGATGGTATGTTCGTTGTTACTGCTTCAATTTCCTTGTCTTTTATTTATTTCCCTTGCCTCTCAAGAGCCCTTCAGAGGTCCCATTACTTCCTACTGTCCAGGGAAGGCTGTGAGAACAAATAGTTATAGTGGATTAAAATACACACACTATCACAAGAAAAACAGAGGGAAGGGGGCAGGGGACTTGCTTAGCAAAGGGTGGTGGAAGTCGTGGGACAGAGAGCTGCCAGAAATGTTGAAGTGGGGTTTTATGTCAAGATGTGTTTTAGACTTGATCTCTGCCAGGAACAGAGCTTCTGAATTCTTCCCGTGGCAGTACTGCAACTTGAACCTGCATATATTGAACCAGTTCAATGTTTCCTTTGGATTATAAATAAAAGTTTGTTTGAAAAAATGCAAATGATGGTTCTTGGCAGTGTGGATTCTCCTCCCTATACTGGTGGAGGAGGCAGTCACTGTTACAGCAGATAGAGGGGAGCTTGCACACAGCTTGCTTCGCCTCTGCAATAAAGGAGCTGCACTGACCATCATCTTCAAGGAAGACACCATTTTTGCTACAACATTGGACATCATTAGCCCTCCATCTCTAGGGCAAATGAACCCTGTAGTCCATGCTTGACCCAGGCTACAGCAGATTGTATCTGCTGTATTTGGAAATTTTCCTTTCTAGCATCTGTTAAAAAAAATTATTAGCAGGTGCTGAAAACTGTGGCCTCCAACCCAGAGACCTGGAGCCAAAATACCAGAGGGGAAAAAGTTGGTTCTTGACAACCGCCTGACTCCAGGGTTGGACAAGCCAGAGAGACAATCTGCTGCTATGGGGAGATGCCAGATCAGAGGAGGGAAGTGGTAGCATCTCATGCAATTAGTCTAATTTTTTTTGTTGTTTTTTGAAGCTACAAGTGGCAAGGGCCGGTTCCTTGCTTCTGTGAAGTTATAAGCCTGATGATCCTCTCTGGTGCCATAAAAGAGTTAAACCAGTTTGCAGCTGATCAAAAAAGGTTAGGCTACCTGTGCACTACCTAAGGATAACAGACTGAAGTCATTTAATGTTTGCTGTGTTAATGGCACACTGCTATGTATGTATATCCCAGTGAACATAGGAGAATAAATTCTTACGTGCTATGTAATTACACACACACTCATGCAAAAATGAGCTGATATAAAATAAATATGCATATAGCTATGCTTATGCCTGTTCCAGCCTCCACTACAGGGTTATTGCATTGCCAATGTGTTGACATAAAAATGCAGTTTTATGGATTACATCTAAATAGAATTGTGTGAAAAGGGATTTTGTTTTGGCTACAGCCCAGTCTCTTAATATAATTATAATTACTATTTTTACTACTACTACCACAGTGAATTGGGAGCCCCCTTGGTTCCACCTATGGTACAAATATCAAGAACAAACCTGACCTAAAAATTTGGAGAGCTGAAAGTGGGAGAGAGGCAACACGATTTCTCCAAGCTGGAGTAACAGGACAGGAGGTGAATGTAGGATTCATCTCTCTTATATGCCAGTCCTTGGTGTGTCCTGGGCCCTCACTGCCTCTCTGTCATGTTTTCATACATGGCTTTCTCTGGAAAGATGAGAAATAAGAAGCACTTTATTGATGCAACAGGGAAAGCAGCTTTTGTTATTATTAGGGTGGCTCTGCTCAGTGTTTTGAAGCAGAGATGGTGGTAACCATCAGTGCAGGTTGTCCTATGTGGACAGGGCTGGTGGCCACAGCCGTGGCGAGGAGGAGGTGACCGCTGCTGATGTGACACTGGAGGCCACCTCAGTGGCAGCCACACAGCAGACATATCCTCTTGCTTGGGTCATAAACATGATACTGAACGTGTGGAGGTGGGAGCCAAGCAAGCATATCTTTTCCCCTTTCTTTTTTCACTTGCCTGCCTTTATTATGGTGTAGCATGAGTTGTTGTACTGTGTTTCAGCCTGAAAATCAGAAATACACCTCCTGTCTGCTTGTTGACAGTTCGTAAAAATAGAAGAGTTTTTTAAAATCTCTCCAAAGACAAAAAAAATGCACTTTTAAGTGCCTTTTAGGTGTTTCCCAGGTCTCTTGTCATTTCATGTCGGGATCTTCTGGGTGCTTTATGAAAAAACCTCTAGAAGTGCCACTTTATTTCTGAATCTGATCTGAAATGAGACAGGCATGCAGCCCATGCAGCTGGGAAGCATCCCCATCACAACCATCACTATATACCAGCAGTATTTGTTTACAGGTAGCTATTTTCTGCTAATTCTGGGGCTCGAAAAAATGAAATAAAATAAAACCAGAGCCTGCCCCACCTCAGATAGAAATATTTTGAGAGGAAGGGGCAGAAATCACAACACGAGCCTACCCAGGCAGTGGGCTCATGAGGACTAGGAAAGCTGTTTGCCAGGAAGCCAAATGGTTTGCCTGCAGCTCCAGGAAAAGAGATGTTATTTGCTGCTTGAAATCGTTTAAAGAAAACAAAGGATGCCTGCTGCATGCCTGCCCATGATAGTCTGGAGCACTGCACTGTTGTGGGATGTTTATGCCAACCAAATGGCAGCAAAATACCAGCACACAGATCGGGGCAGGCTGGTTGCACATGGGCGTTGCCTGAGGGACCAGCTCTGCATGCAAGAGCTACCCCATCAAACCCTGAGGAAGGAAGGACATCGTTCCCATTATCTCCATTTTACAGGTGTTGAAAGAGAGGCTGGAGAGATGTGCCGCCGAGGGATTCTATCAGAGCTGGGATTAGTGGTTATGGGTCCCAGCTCTCAGCCCCGTGCATAGATCATGCCTCTTGGAATAGATTTGGGGGAAGATTTTTATTGCTCTAACACAGGAAAGAAAGAAGCACCTTCCAGCTTCCATTAAGGGAATTATTTTTTCCTACCAATGCCATGTTGATTTGTCTTAAGGGCACTGTTGGGATTAGCTGAGTTAGAAATCCATACTGTCAATTAAAATTTAATATTGTTCCAAAGAGACCCAAAAGAAGATAGGTTTTCACAAGCAAGTAATAACCAAGTTTGTGCAAGAGTCATCGGCAACAAGAAGCATCATTTAGGAAAAAAGTTCTTAAATGATCCTGTTCTGCTTTTGGTCCATGTCCATGTAGGCATATATATCAAGTGATTTGCACTCATGCAACCAAAAAACCCCCACTTTAATCTACACTACCCCCAAATACTGCTTTCATTTTGGACTGTCTCTTTCCAGCCATCCAGTACCAAACCTGCTCTGAATCTCTTCAACGTCAGGAGTAGTGTGAACATTTCCTACCTCATTACTGCCTTTCAAAGGCAGCCACAACCACAAAAACTAGACCTCAGGGAAGGGGGCGGGAGGGGAGAAAATCTCTGCATGCACAAGCAGAGTCCCACCTGCCAGTTCTCCTCCTTTGTGCTTTGAAGAGGCATCTCACCTCTTAGAAGGGAAACAAGTTTGTGTCGTGGAGGGAGATGTGGTTAGTAATTCTGTCTGTGCTTCCCTTGCCTCCTCTGAGCTGACGATGCCGGGGGCCCAGCACTCCCTCCTGCGCTACAAAAAGAGAGTCAGTCCTGAACCAACCAACACCCTGGCATCCCTGGTTCCTCCTAAGCCTTGCATTTCCCAAACCATCCTTTAAAAATGTAGTGCTGGTGGCTGAAGAGGTGGTTAGCCAGCAGCGACTAGACTGTGACAGAAATGCAGGTTTATAACCTGGCAAGACAAATTTGGCTCTGAAATGTAATAGATCCCGCTATAATCTCTGCACTCAAAGGCAGACTTGAGGCTTAAATAATCTTTGATCGCAAGATAACGTACTGAGTGTATTTCAGCTTTACTGAAGTTTAGTGTGTGACCTGTTCCTGGCCCTTCTCAGCTATGGGAGATACTCTCCCATCTCCCTGTTTACTGCTTTAATTTTGTCTTAGTTAATAACACCTGATGGAGAGACAGCAGCTTCTCTTGGCAAATTAAACCTGCACAGTCCCAGAAGTCAAAATCTGAATATGTATAGAGCACGTAAGTAATCATTAATGCATAGCACATCCCCTCTGGTCATTTAAATAAATTATTGACACCATCATCACTAAGAAATTAACCAGGTGCCATCTCAATGGTTGAGACCCTATAGGTAAGTGTAAGTTATCAAAGTGCTTCAAAATGTTGAAACTCTTCAAAACTAAAAGAATAATCATTCCAAGCTGCTGTTAAAGACATATGTGTGCACGTATGTGTCTGTGTATGTGCATATGTTTACACTGTGTATGTGCGTATGTTTGCACACTGTAATGTTGTAATGGTAATAATTTGATTTAAATGGTAGGTAAAGGATCCCTGTAGCAGATAGATAGATAGATAGATAGACAGACAGACAGACAGACAGACAGACAGACAGACAGACGTCCAAGCTTCTCACTTGCCATGCCAATTCTTATTGCCACATAGTCTACAAATTGCTTCTGGAAAAGTGTAATCCTGGTTTTACCTTTGTATTTTAAAAATCATTTCCCCGTATATTATTTCTTCGCAGCTTTATACATTTACACTTTTACTGTACAAGTGCCTTGACTAGAATGCTCTATCCCTGAACAGAAATATATTCCCCCCTGCTATTTTTCTGCAGGAACCTGGTTCATTCAGAAACAACAAAAAAAACCCCGAATGATTGTTTGTAAATTCCCCAATGTGCAGAGCTCAGACAAGCCACAGATGCAAATGTGGAAAGCAAATCTAGAGCTGGGATTAGGAAATGGCTGGGTTCACTGTGCTTGCAAACAAGCACCTTTATTTAGGCATTTTTATATAATTCTGGTTTTCCGGACCAGGTACGCTGAAACCGGCACAACATATTTACCATACCCCCCCGTAAAGCCCAGTCATTGGTCAAGCACCCCCTGCCACCACTGATCTATGCTGGCTCCCAGGGCTGGCAGCCACGGACAAGCCTGCACATCCATGTCACCAGCAGCCTATGTATCCATCTCTTTTGTCACCAGGAAGCACCAGGGCCCTGTGCCAGCCCAGCAAACAATACCACTGCCCTTCATGAGTTAGGAGTTCAGTGTCAGCATGGGAGATTCCAGCAGTGCAAGGGTGGGGTCCCTTTCTTGAAGGTGAAGGCGGACCACCTCAAAGGAGCAGGCAGAAGGCAGCATACAAGAGCTGCACATCCCTCTCCCCACTGGAAGTCACAGGGGCTGCCTGGAGTCCAGCATGGGCTCTCTGCACATTTGTGGTCTTTCAGCCTTACTCTTCCCAGCTTCACATCTGGGCTGGTTCTGTCCCTGCCCAGTCCTAGGATTCCTCCCTATCTTTGTCCCTGCTGGCTTGCCAGACCCATGGGTCCTTTGGGGAGAAGGGAAGTTGCAAGTGATGCTTCTGGCAGGGCAGCAGGTAAGGTAGGCTTGACCTGGGCAGAAAAGCATGATTTGACTCCATATTTTCTGAAGCTCAGAGCAATTTTTAAAAATAAAATATTCCACACACATACCTTTTAATTTAATTTAGATCCAATAAATGGGCATTGTAAAATTCTTAGTTCCTCAACAGATGGGCAGCTGAGAAAGGGAGGGCGCAATGCCTTGACTCCTAAGAAACTTGGGACTCCGTTTCTTAAGTGGCAAAGTAATAAAAAAAAAGCAAACACTACAAAACAGGCTATTTGTATAAAGATGAATCTGCCTTAAAGGGGACCTTGCTGTCACCCTGCATCCTGGGCTCTGTGCAGTGACAAGGGGTTGGTTGTGTCCTTGGAGAGGTCAAGGGAGAAGGCAGCTGAATGCCAGCAGCATCGCCTTCCTTCCAAGGTTGTTTTTTCTTTTCCTTATATGCTGGAAAAATGCCTGTGGATTTTACTCTCCTAATGAGCATGATCTGAGGGTATTTGGATGAGATCAATGTCCATGCAGAGGGAAGGGTTGGAAACCAGGTGTGTGTATATGAGCATGTGTTATCTGTGTGTAGCTGGGTTTTAGCTGCAATTGCGGAAATGGTCTTTCTTTGGGGATAACACAAAGCAGAACTGGAGCAGCCAAGAGGCAGATAAACTCACACTTTATGGTAGCTTACAGAACAACGAATGTAGTTTCATTTACATGGCCATAAAATGCTGCTAAACCCTTAGCTCACCAGCTCATGGATGTCTTGGGGAACCGGGGTTATCTGCCTATCTGCTTTGCTACCCCACTGGAAGAGCTCTGTGCCCATATTGTGTGTATATTTGGGCTTAAGATCTTCCCATGATTGCATTCACACAGCCTAAAGCTTCACCTCCAAGCACTGCCTGGCAGACTCGTACCCCTGGGAACGTCCCTGGTACCACCTGCAAGCATCAAACCCCACAGGTACTCTCCCAGCAATTGGGGCAGGTTAAGCTCAGTCCTGGGTTATATTTCTCTAACCTCTGCAGGAGTCACTAAATGGCAAATGTATCTGTCGTGTGAACATTGCCAATTGGAGAACACAAATTTAAGTTCTGATGAAGTAAATGGGGACCTGGGGGAAGATTTTTATAAAATCCTGGGCAGACTGCCCTGAGCCCTTGGTCAAGTAATGGCACAGCATAAAATAATCCAAGGTTCCAGGGATTGCATGATGAACAGTTTCAAGGGAACCTTTTTTTTCCTGTGATAGGGGAGAGGGGAAAAAAGATCCAAAGGCTGTCCCCAACCATTAGACACTCTTGGGCACAACTGTGGAAGCCAGTGGCTGCTGCTCCCCTGTCTCACCACCAGCAAGCTTGGAATCTGAAAAGCTGTTCTGGGCCAAGCCTGTCTCCCTACCCTGCAAGAAATCAGAATGTGAAAGCCCAAAGGAAGCCCCCTACCTTTAAAAGACTAGCCTGGACCTTGTTGGGCCAGGGCTGGGGCTGAGACTGGGCTAGATTGGGTTGGTTTGTGTTTGGTTATGGTTTTAAAAGAGAAATTTTATGTCACTGTGGAGAGTCTGCATTTTTTGTGGGATTCAGATATTCCTTAATTAGGTGTTGTCTCCTAGCAGAATGAAAAGAGGGGTTTTATTTCATTTTACTTTGCCATTTTAATTTACTCCCGTTGGTGTTTAATAACTAGGTAGGGGAATGTTAAACAGCTGCTGTAAAATATTTGGTACTACAGCCCCAACTTTCAAATGCTATCAGCCATTCAAGGAGGTGATCATGAGTGTCCAGGGAGTCCCTTCCAGATTTGGGAGAGGGAAGAGCTGACTAGTTTTGTGCCATTGAACCTCCTTTCCTCACCCATTTCCCAAACGAAGTAGCTTTCCTCCCCCTTTATTAAAGATGAAAGAGTCAGCTGAGAGAGGGTGCATCCCCCAAAGAAATGTATATTACTCGCTGCCAGAGATTAACAGTGGATTCCTAGTGCAAGAGAGCATGGCAGGGAGGTGTGGGCAGGACAGGCAGGGACAGGCAGAAGTAGGAACAAGCAGGCCGGGCAGGGACAGGCAGGACGGGGCGTGCTGAGCTGCCCCCCACGGGCACCACCCACGGCTACCCCGGGGTCCCCCTGTGCCACCCCCTCCCGGGGCCTCGGGACTGTGGCAGTGGCCCCCAACCCACCCAAACGGGGTTTGGGATGTAAAACAGGTCCGGGATGAAAACCTGTCCCCTACGCAAGGGTCAGGAGCCGCTCCTGGCCACGGGCAGGTGTCGGTGTCGCTGCGCACCTCCGCTCCTCGGAGCCCCGCACAGGGCACCTCGCGTTTGCCCGCCGGTTCCGGGGCAGAGCCGGGCACTTCTCTCCCAGCTTAAGGGGTGGGGGAGCATTTAACAGAATTCCTCCCCTCCTTTTAGCGTTTGGGGTTTGAGCTTTGCCCGCTTTCTCCTGCCCTGCAGAAAGAGGGCTGCCGAGCTGGAAACGCCCTCCGCCGCCGCGCAACCTCCGCTGCCGCGCAGCCTCCTCGCCACCTCCCCGCTGCTGCCGCAGCTTCTGGGCTAAACCTGTCCCTGCCCGGCTTTTCAAGCGGGTGGTTTCGACCAGGAGAGATTGGATATGCTCGATATAGTCACTTAAGCGCTTTAATATTAAAAATACGCAGCAATTACAAATATGCAGCGTCCCGACTGCTCCGCGCAAGTAAAGCACCTCTCTCCACTCCGAGTCCCAGCTGATTTTTTTTTCCCCGCTATTTGTGTGAATTTGGGAACCTACTGAACCCCCTGGCTTTTGCCTCTCCCGCGTCCCTGTTTCCCTCCCCCTGCCCGTGTTTCATCACCCGTGTCCGACCGGTCCCGCAGCCGCATTGGCTGTTCTGCCGTGCCTCGGCTTTGGGGTGCCGGTGGGTGCACGGCGGATCCCGTCCTACTAAAACCACCGCACCCCCTCCCGCTTCGGTCCCTGCAGCCGTGGGGCTCCGTGTCCCGCTCCCCCACGGCCCGGACCGGAGCCGAGGGATGCCTGCCTCCAGCAACCTCCCCTGCACCTGCCTTGCCCCGGGCCCAGGCTCTCGTCGCGATAAGGATGGAAATTAAGGATCAGACACCCCCGCGACCCCCGACTGGGAAGAGCTGGCTCGGGAACGTACCGGGGCTCTCCGTCCCGTTCACCTCGGAGGATTTCCGTGGGGAAGCTGGGGCGGAGGAGTGGGGGAGCCCCTCTGTAGGTGAAAAGCCGAAATATGGGCAGCCCCTTAGGCTAGGAGTTGAGGTGTCTCCAGGGTTGAGACACGATACTCCCCTCCGTATAGGGCTATATACAGCCCTACCCGCCCACTCAGCCTCGTTTTTTTCCCGTGGGTCCTTGCTCCGCGGGTGGGGCGGGTCAGCTCAGTTGCGCTCCCGTCTCCTCTAACTTGAGCCCCTCTACCCCCGCACCGTGGCAAAGGAGTGGAGCGGGGCGGCCGACAGCCACCTCAAACTCACCCCCCTGCTTCCCAAACCCCAGCCCGCCTGGCGAGCGCTCCGCAGGGAGCTAGCCCAGCCCGCAGCGGGGGGCTGCAAAGGGTCCCTGTCCCTCACGGCGCCGGCGGGCCCGGCCAAGGGCTCGGCCTGGGCGGGCAGCGATGCAGCTCCGCGGTGGGGGAAAGGGGCTGGGGCTGTCTCCGTGGGGCGCCGCCCCACGCGTGGAGCTGCTGCCCTGTGGGTAGCCGATGGCACAGGCGCTGGCTGCGGGGAGAANGGCCTCGTCCGCGCCTTGTTTGTTTTCCTTTCCCCCCTGAACGCTAGATTAAGACGTGAAGATTACACTTTTATTGTGGCGACCGAATAATACCACGAGTCAACACACACAGCAAACAAAAGTGCTTGTAGTACATGGCCAACCCCGCTGGGAACCGGGCTGCGGGCTGCTTCAAAAATCAAGCTCTTCAGTGCTAATTACAAATAAATGATGATGTGCTCACTAAGTAATTGATTTAATGAAGTTCCTATGAAACTATTAAAACCGGGTAGAGGTCAGGCTGGAGACGCCCCAGAGCGCCCATTGTGGGATGCTTAACTCCGCCAATCTCCTCGGAAAGACATCGGGGCTAATAGGTGAAGTCACAGCTGGTTCGGGCTGACTTTTGCAGCATCGGCACTGGCCTCCCCAAACTCGTCCAGCGGCCCGCACTGCAACTTTGGGGAGGCGACCCCGCCGCGGCACACCCCTGTCCCACTGCTTTCACTTTCACCCTCTCCCTTCCTTCCTCTCCGCATCCCCTCTCCGGGGGATGGCTGCTTGCCCCCTCTCCCACAGCTCGGAGTCCCCGGCGCGGCGCGTCCCCGCGTCCCCCCCTCCTTCCCTGGGAGCCCATCCCCGTCCCTTCGGGGCTGCGCTGGGTACTCACTCGCTTGGCCCGGCCGCCTCGCCTGCACCTCAACCAGGCGCCTCCGAGGCTTTCCCCAGTCTAATTAAAGAGGGGGGAAGTGGAGCTCTGAACTTGTGTNCCCCCTCTCCCACAGCTCGGAGTCCCCGGCGCGGCGCGTCCCCGCGTCCCCCCCTCCTTCCCTGGGAGCCCATCCCCGTCCCTTCGGGGCTGCGCTGGGTACTCACTCGCTTGGCCCGGCCGCCTCGCCTGCACCTCAACCAGGCGCCTCCGAGGCTTTCCCCAGTCTAATTAAAGAGGGGGGAAGTGGAGCTCTGAACTTGTGT